>CABHPP010131384.1:0-18170 GCA_902168425.1 Peromyscus attwateri | reverse complement strand
CCTCCTCCTCCTCCTCCTCCTCCTCCTCCTTCTCCTTCTTCTTCTCTCTCTCTCTCAAATTTTTATATACCAGAAAACAAAGGACCATTTTCCAAGAATGGTCACATCACAAAGTGTACACAAAGTGGGGCCAGGGGTAACATTTGCAAGGGGCAGATAACCAGGCCTAAAAGTATGAGAAGGTGAGAATTCTAAGGTGGGGCCACGTGACTGATGATCAGCTGTCTGGATGGAGGGTGTGAGCAGTGCTTTGGCTATAAAAGAAGGTGAAAGATGCTGCCTGTCAGAGTAAAGGAATCCTGTCTATAGGATCTGTCAGGGGATTCTCACCTCCCCATACACATACCACCAAGTTAACAAGTCCTAAAGATCTGCTTCAGTATCCCTCACACCTACCTTTTCTCTCCATCCCAACCAGCCCTTTGACAAATGGTTCTCCATTGATGTGTATTGCCGTCAAATCTGCTCTTCAGCTCCCAGCAAAGTGCCCTCACTGAGAGGCAAGCCTCCCAGGTCTTCATCCAGAGCTCTGCCTCCCTCCCATGGCTTTGTCTATCTTTCCAAGCTCACCAGACTTCTCCTCCCACTTCCAACCTCTGTACACTCTCGTGATCTTTCAGACTGTTCAGGTCCTCTACAAGGATGGAGCCTCCTTATCTACCCACAGTGAACCCCCGCAGATGACAAGGGCAGGTGACCTCTTCTACTACCAGGACACTCTCTCTGCCTTCTCCTTTACTACCCTCCCTTCCCCCACCCACCCACTCTGTCAACCTGTTTCCTCCACACAGAGTTTCTTTATACCACCATTGCGCTGACCATCTAAGAATGTTGTATCTGTCCCATTGTCTGTCCCTGTCCTGATGCTGGCTCCCTTAAGGCAAGAGCAGAAAGTTCATTTCATTTCTGGTTCTTGAAGCCCAGAAGAGTTGAAACTGCTCACAAAATGCATGTGTGAAAAGCGAGAGACTGAATGGGAAGGGATTTCTGGGTGGGAAGGCAATCCAGACACAGATGTCTCCCCCACACTCAAACCTACAGATGCTCAAGTTCCTTATATAAAATGGCGTAAAATTTGCATAGAGCCTATGTGCAAGCACTTGTATTCTTAAATCACGTCTCCATGACCTATAATTCATAATACCGTATAAAATACTATGTAAACAGTTGTAAACTACATGATTTAGGGGAAGATAGTGAGGAAAACGGCTATACATGTATGCTCAAAACAGACACAGTTGTTTTCTATTTTCAATAAAATACTAATCCATGGTTGGTTGAAGGTGGGATGAGGATGTAGGACAGACGATACAATACACGAGAACTGCTTGGAGTAGTTTACATTGAACACAGTGGGGCCATGTTTGAGGGGTCTCTTTGATCGCGTCAACAATAGCAGCAGGCTGATGTGTCCATCCTTTCCAGAAAATAGACTCTCTGTGTGCTCTAGATATGTTTACCTATGAAATGTTGACTTGGGTTCACAGCTCCAAAATTCCATGCTCTCTTTGGCCAGGGTGACTGTGACTGAACCCACTCCTCCCCTCACCCAGCCCCATCTCCGCTTCAGAAGCGGCTGCAGATGGATGGGCTTCAGGGCCTTGGAAAAGCCATGCTGGGTCTTGGTTAACCTCCCCACCTGCTGACCCTGGCACTTCATTTCCACCAAGTGTTTCTAAAATGAGCTGAGCACTTTTGATAATTATATCCACAGTTTAGGATATGAGCAGGCTTTAGGGAAATGTGGCTTTTAGATTTTTTTTCCCCTCAGAGGTTGATTTGCATTAAAATTGGATACTTAAACTCCAATTTACATAACACAGGATACATGTAATATATCTACTTACTCTGAGCTGAGCGACATCTCACTTTTAGCTTTTGGTCTCTAGAGGGAAAAAGGAGTCTGTTGCTAGTCACAAAGTGTATGTGCAGCAGGGTGGGGGTTGGGGGTTCGTATTTCCAAAAACAGGAAGCTCTGGCACATATGCAGAGAGAATATGGGATCCCTGAATTTAGAATGGGGGGTTTTCAAAGCACAGCAGGCACCAAGGACAGTGCTGAAAAGAGAGACGAGGTAGAGCCCGAAAGAGACTTGCCACCACCCACCATTCTCAGAATGGAGACTAGGATGTTAGGCTATTCTAAGCTCAGGGGATGTGTGTGGTACAGGAAGAACCCAGTCCGTAAGACCAGCCAGGAGTAAGTTTGAAGCCCATAGTTATCAGTAAGTACCCTTGAGAAAGTTACTTCAGCTCACTGAGCCTGTTTCTAGGGCTTCAAGGTAGAAACAGTGATCTCTTAGGTAGAGTGAGCAGCCCCCCAAAAGATATCCACCCCCCAAATACCTGGAGCCTGTTAGGATGTGACACAAGATTTTTAGGTAATGTGATGAGGTCACTAATCAATGACCTGAAGTTAGGTTATTTTACAAATGTGTCCAATCTAATATCACAGGATCTCTAAAATCAGAGAGCTTTCTTAGGCAGCAGAGAGATGGCATAAGCCAGATGTCATGCTCCAAAGGGACATCAGCAGCTGTTAGTTTGAAGATGGAAGAGACAACAGGAAGTAACTGAAAGAAATTCTGGGCCATCAGCCAGCAAGGAGAAGGGCACCTACGTCCTGCAGCCCTAAGGAACTTTGGAAAACATCTGGATGAGCGTCATAGCACATTCTCCTTCAGAGCCTCCATGAAGGGACACTATCCTGCTGATACCTTTAGCCACATAAGATACTGAGGAGAGGCCCCTCCCAAGCCCTCGAAGTCTGGAGTGAATTGTTAAAAGTGACACGAGAAACTCATCACATCTGCCTCTCCCCAGGGCTTCGTGAAGACGGCCGAGTCTCTACTCCACAGTGTTGGCTGCCTGTCCTTCAGGATGCACGTGACCAACGTCCAATAAAGGAGGGCTGTCTGACCCTACTGAGATATGCCAGTGCCCACGCTGTTGCTTGGTTAGGGAAATGGCCTCAATGAGGAGGAACACCCACATTTGAGGAGATGCCACCTTTCTCCAATTAGGAAGCCAGCATCTTGATTTGTGACGCCCTCTGTGATTCTCCACAGGCCACCCTTTGTTGCTGCTCCTAAATGTCCCACATTCTGTGAAGTTAGGGACACTGGTTGCTGATTTGCCACCAGAGTCTGGAAAGTTAAAGGGGGTTTGTAGTCACATGGCCATGGGTGACTACCGTGGACATGTAGTTAATACTTGTCCAGCAGCAGAGGCCTAGGTACAGTCTCAGTTGTCCCAGATGTGAGACAGAATGCAGTTTGACTCACAGATCCAAAGCTATCTTTTGTAGGTCAGTAAGATGACCTCTAGTCAAATCAGAGCATTCATTCAAGGACAATGGCAATGGCTTACTTGATTTTATGCTGCTATAGAAGAACAGCATGCTGGGTGGCTTATAAGGAACAGATTTATTTCTTACTATCTTAGAGAGTGGGAAGTCCAAGATTGAGGGGTCTGCATCTGGAGTAGGTTTGCTTGCCCGATCATGCCCTGGCAAAATGTAGAAGCAAGAGAACACACGATGGGCAGCAGGAGTATGGAAGGCAAATTCATCCTTTTATAGAAATGGGTTCCTGTGATCACAAACTCATTCCCTAGACAACAGCATTAATCCATTCACCAGAGCCGATCCCTCATGACCCCTCGGGGGGGTCTTACGTTTTCAACTGATTTGCTTTGGAGATTAAGCCTGCAACCCATGAACTTGGGGAGGTATACATACAGGCTCATCAGATGGGTGTTGATTCTAATGAAAGGTGAGGGTTCTAGGAGGTGGTAAAAATAGTTGATGGGTTGATGAGGAGCTGGAAGACAAGAGAAGGGAATGCAGGGCATGAGGGCAATTTGCTCTCAAATATTAATCTGAAGTTAAAAGAAATAAGATCCCATCACAGTACCCCCGGTGAGGATGGAATAATTACATATCTCCCTGCCTGGAATGCAGAGTGGATCTGGGTCTGTGTGATATCCATCACCAGGGAGATGATGCAGGGGCTGACTGAACAAGAACCCCTGCAGGCTCTCCATACGAAGACTCTGGCTCCTTCCAACCTCACTGAAGACATGATAGCACTGTGTGAGTGCAAACCTGGAGAGCAAGGCTTCACACCTCAGCTTCTGTGGTCCAGGCATTTGTCCAAGCCCCCTGTGGGCTCTCGCAGGATCGGCAGACTTTCCCGAAGGCTTTCATAAAACTGCCAACCAAGTGGGCCTGATTGTGTGAGCATGAGAGGTTGCTCATCCTTCTGAAGTCATGGTACAGATAAAGTCAGGCTCTTTGTGCATCCTGGATTTTAAGGATTCCACAGAGTAGTGCTTAGAAGTCATTACACCAACCTGAAAATTCCACAGTGTGCCCCTTGGATGGCCTCTTGACTCAAGGGACAAAACAGGGACCCATGGCAGGTCATGTGTCTCTCAAAACCCCAATTACAACCATCTGGACTTGAGATTTGAGAAACCTAACTCATCCCAGGCCAAGACTCCTCTGGATGGAGCAGCTGGCCTGAAGGAGAGCTAAGTTTGGTAGGGTTGGATGTGTGACTTGATGAGGCAGAAATGGGATGGATGATTATGTGTTTGCTGTTTGTCCTACTTATTGGGTGCCTTAAAGTCCGAATCTGTATCTGCAGGTGGACTGGCCGGTAGCAAGTGCTCAGCTCTGAATAAGAGGGCTGTTCAGATAACAACTCGGAGTTTGGAGTTGGGAAAAGTCTGTCAGTTCCTAGTGTCCTGCTGCCAGTTTCCCTAGCAGAGCTGCATTAGAAAATAAGATCATCAATAAGCACTGAGTGGGATCATTATGAAGATGGATAAGAAACTGCCTGGCCTTAGAAGTTCAGGAAGGGACCATTGTCTTCCATGGCTAAGGTCTGAAGAGCTGTGATAGTTTGAGATTTGGCACTAACACAACACATGGGAAATTGAAATGGGGGAAGATGGGCTTAGAGGAGGAGGAGGAGGAGGAAAGAAGACAGGGACTATGGGATGATGCTGAGAGATGTAGAAGAGGGAGCAAGGTGGTTCATGCATCTCTTATGAAGTGTCAGCGATTCCTGAAGTTGAGCACTGTATCCTGAAGGTACACACTTCCTCTAACAAGGCCATACCAACTCCAACAAAGCCACACCTCCTAATAGTGCCACTGTGAGATTATGGAGGCCAATTACATTCCAACTACCACAGCAGGGGTTAGTCAACTCTGAAACAAAAGGCTGGGCAGGGGGACTGCAGGGGAAAAGGTAGCTTATAGGTTAGGGAGAATGGAATTGAGGTTGCAAGAATTTGCTTTTCAAATATAGTGGGACATATGTCTCATTTGAATACATGGAAAAGAAGACACTAGCTGAAACGCATGCATCTGTTTAGAGAAAAGCTGGTACAAAGTGTGTAGCTTATATCTAGTAAGCCAGGCCATCATCCCATGTGCTGGGGCTTTGTAGGGATTTCCTTTTCAGAAAGTGGAGCAGACCCTTCTTGGGGTACCTGGAGAAGAGTTGATAAGAGTGCACACCAAAATGAAGACTCGGTCACACATGGAATGGACGAGATTCCACATCTGACCTCTGAGATCCCTGTTGTAGTGTCTGATCAAGGTGTGGGTTCCGAGTCACACCTTGCTGAGTGGCTCACAAACACCAGGCTCAGACAGTGACCTGGCCGAATGCCAATTTGCTATATCTGGGACCTTTGAGGAGACACAAGATCTCGGGGTATTAAGTTAATAAGCTCCAGGGTCTCCTGTAGTGTTGGCAGGATAAGGAAGAAGCAGGAAGTGGCCCGGGAAGACGCACACCCAGGTGGGCGATGTCATTAATGTCTGAGTTTTCAAGAGATCGCCTTCCCAAGGGTGTCTCACAATCGACGCCGCTGAGCCTCTGATAGTACTCAGTTCACAGCCATTCTCAGAAGTCTCTTTCATCCGACGCTGGCAGCAGTTCTGTGGAGGGTTTTGATGGTCTTGGTTTAACTCACAAGGAGATCAAGATCAAGCCTCGGCAAGCTGAAGCCCTCTTTCCCAAGGATGCATCTAATAGGTCACCACAGACTTGGAAGACAAAGTCAAGTTCTTCCCGTGTCTTCTCTCTGTTTTTTTTTCTGGGTGCAGCCTGACTGGGAGAGGCAGGCAGAGCCGCAGGTACTGAAATGGTAGAAGAAGGCTTGGTGTAAAGGAAGTTCTGCCTGCCACACGGGAGCCTTTGTTTTAGGAGGAGGCAGAAGGGGGCAAGGAAGGTTGCAGAGAGCATGTGAGATCAGGGAAGGGGGAGGGGGAACCCCAGGCTGGGTGCCTGCTCTGAGAGCTGGTAGGCTGGAGACACTGCAGGAGTCAGGAGGAAAGCAGAAAAGAGAGGCTATGTAAGGTAACCTGGGGAGGCTGAAAGGTGAGACCCAGGCTGCTGGAGGTACGCTCGCTCAGCTCATACATGATGAAAAGGCCCTGGGATTCCTACATCCAGCATTCTCTGTCCCTAGACTAGGACTGCATCACAGGGCCAGCCAGTCTTGGGTCTGTCCCCACACTTGAACTTCAGTGCAGAGGCATGGGCCAGGCGGGAAGCCCCACAAATTCGAAATTGCTTTCTCCCCCTTCTCCCACTGATGTGCCCAGTAGGGTGTGGGGTGGGAGAGGGAGTCTGGGTAGACTCAGTAAGGGGTGCATTGTGTACGGAGAATTTTAAAGCAGCTCTACAACTGTCTTAAGATGCTTTTCAGCGGCAACCACACACAGGCAGCTTCAAACAATGGCAGTGAGAAAGTATTCCCCTGCTGTTTCCTACTGCTGCTACTACCATCTCCCTGATTCCCTGGGGCTGAAGTCGGGGCAAAAATCTGGCCTGGAGCCTGCTCTGAGTAGCTCCAACAGAAAATCACACCAGCCACAGCCTTCTCTAACTCCATCCCGTCCACCACCACTCAGCAGCAAACAGGAAGAGGTAGATGTATGTGTGAAACCCTGCCCTGGGGAGCATCCTCAGTAGCTCTGATTATTGCTCAGACCCTGTCTTCCTGACCTAGACTCAGTTGGCTCATATTTACACAGTGGGAGAATGACAGGCTTGGTACGGTCCAGGTGCCTTCTGCTGTGTCTTTGATGTTTTCTACCTCATCCTGAGTCTACTCCCAACAGATATCTGGTCCCTGACTTAGAATATTATTTTCCATTCTCAAATGAATCCCTTCCTCCTCCCTCCTTCCCTCCCTCCCTCCCTCCCTCCCCCTCTTCCATTTATTTCATTGGGAGGGTGCATTGTATGTGTGCCACAGTGTTGCTGTGGAGGTCAGAAGACAACGTGTGGGAATCCATTCTTTGCTTCCGTCATGTTGCTTCTGTAGATTTAACTCGGGTCTTCAGACTTGGTAGCAAGTACCTTTGGTGGCTGAGCTGCCTTGCCAGTTTTGTCCTCTATCTTTGTTCTGGCCATTTGTGACCACAGACGGTGAGTGTGACTGATTTTCCACATTGGAAGCTTTGTCCCTGTATCATATCCCAAAGCAAGTCTTTTATTATCTCCCAACACATCCCACTAGGGTCCCCCACATCCCCATGCTGTCTATTGAGCTGTTCCAGGTCCAGTCTTCATGGTGTTGGGACTTAAACCTAGATGTGCTCCCAAGCACTGGAACATACAGCCTAACTGTAGGATTTGTTCTTAGATGCCGGTGAAGCCCCAGACCCAGTATTTCAAACCCAGTATTGAAAGATTGGCAAGTAATAGGAGAAATGTGAATGTCTTTCAGAAATCTCCTTCCGAGTGTGGATGTGTGGAGGCAGCCTGGAGATCATCCCCTGCAGCCGGGTGGGGCACGTCTTCAGGAAAAAGCATCCATATGTTTTCCCTGATGGAAACGCCAACACATACATAAAGTAAGTGCATGCCCTGGCCCAATGTGTATGGACAGTATAGCAAGGCAATGGAGGCCAAGGGTTTGCAACAGAGTCTGAGCTCTGCAGGGTGGTCATCTGAGTTCCCTGGATGATACATGAGTTGCAGGTCTGCAACGTGGACTCTGCATTAGAGCCAAGGCTTCCTTAGGATATCGCCAAGACTTGAGAAGCCCCGCCAAGCCCACCCATATCCACCTCATTCCCTGGAACCTCAGTAATTTAAGTGCCTGGTTAGATCCATCCTGCAGGGCTTTGCCTCTAGGTAGTTGGGGGTGGGGGGTGGGGGGAGAACAGCTGGGTCACTCAGGGAACAATTCCTGGGAAGAAGCAAGAGTTGAGAAGCACCAGAGAATACATACAGCATTGTGCCTGCTCCAGGACCTCTTGGAAGACTAGAAGAATCCAGAGGGGTGTTCCTGATAACCCAGCTGCAGGGCTTCTCACCTCCATCAATACCCCACGTAGATACAGAAGTCAGTGACCCCTTGCCTGTCTCTCCCTCTCTCTTTCCTTCATACATCTCCTTCTCAATATTTCTCCTTGTTAGTTTTCTCTTGTTAAAATATTCACACCTGTCTTTTTTCCTTAGGATTTAAAAAGAACTATATGTATATGCGGGGTGGTGGGGAGGGGGGCTGTGCACTTGTGAATGCAGCTGCCTTTAGTGGCCAGAAGAGAGCCGAAGTTACAAGCAGTTGTACACCACCTAATGTGATTGCTAAGAACCGATCAAATTTGAGTCCTCTGCAGGAAGGAGCAGTGCCCACTTAACTGCCGAACTGGTCTCTCTAGCCCCCGATTGTCTTAAAAATATGTTTCTCTAACTTTCGGTCCTTACTATGGTCCTCTTGTCTCTTGACATCCAGTTACTTCAGTCATCCACCTAATCCCCTTTCTTTTTTTTTTTTTTTCTTTTCTTTTCTGCTCTTTGGCCATTTGTGCTGGGGAAGGGGCTTCACATCCTTTGATTCTGACTTATTTATTAACGGTGTTCGTTCATGATTTGTCACACACGTGAATAGGTGTGTATCATATCCTGACACACCTGACACTCGGGAGGCATGGGTTTGAGCAGTGTTCAAATTCTGCACCTTGCAAAGCAGGGTGGGGAAGGAGAGGATGAGGAGGGGGAAGGCGGCAGGCTAGGGAGCATCAGGGAAACCGAGGCTGAGTCACCTCTGAGTTCAGGTTTTGTGACTATAAGGGTATATAAAGGTGGCGTGGCTGTGCAGGAGCCAGAGACCACTGGATGGGGGCTGGGCTGGAAAGCAGGACCCTAGAACTTCAGATGTTTATCCTATTTGAGAATGGGCTTTGGCCAGTAGGCATCCTTGCAGGCCAGAGGGGGGGGGGGGCACGGCACTCTGGTTAGAGAAAAGACGCACCGTGTTGGTAAAGCAGCTTCTAGCTTGCAGATAGTGAAGCCACTTGCAGGGGCTAGCCAGGTGATCTTAACTCTTCCCTGTGCCCCCACACGCAGTTGCCTGCGCTTAACGTCTCCTTTCCGACCCCAGCTCAGAAGGGTTTGCCGTGCTCCTCTGTCAAGTGTCTGTGCTCTCAAGCAGGCCTAAGAACCTGGAGGGGCACGCTGGTTTTAGTTGGACCCAAGTTCGCTTTCTCCTGAGTGTGTCAGCGGCCCAGACCACCAGCCCTCATTATCTTCTGACCCTTCAGGGATCTTCCTGGGACCCCCTGACTGTTGAATGATGACCATCATTCCCTCTTCCTCTGCCTGTCCTCCTTCTGCGGTTACCTTTAGGGTCGGACACAAGCAGATGTCTGATGAAAAAGCCTAGCATACTGGCAAAGTGCTGAAAGAGATGGCCTGATTGCTAATTCCTTGCATGTGATCATTGCTTGGGCTGTGTGCGCACTGACCTTACTCTTGGGGAGCTGAAACCTCAGCATGTCCCCTGTGGGAAACTGGAGGACCTCGGAGCAAGAGCTCACTGACCAAGCAGACCAGAGGTTAGGTCCTCACAAGCCCTACCTTTGTCTTCAGAGTGACAGGCAGCAAATGGATACACCTGCCTCTCCTGGCCCTTGTCTGCCTCCCTGGGAGTCACCAAAGTTCAGCATCTGGTGTGATTTTTTTTTTTTCCTGATCTGTACCTTTTGGGGAAAGGTTGTTGGTATTACCAAAGTCCTGTGTCTTGGGGTGCCTTTGGAGATGGGGCACCCTTGCTTGTGCTCCGTGTTCTAGAAACAGTGATATGAACACCTCTGTCCTGGCGACTGCTGCCAACTTTGCCCTCGTGTGTGTATTTCAATTGGGCGTGTCCACGGATAATTCCCAGACGAGCCCCCTCTTGAGACTCCTTATCTCCCTAGGAACACCAAGCGGACAGCTGAAGTATGGATGGATGAATACAAACAGTACTACTATGCAGCCCGGCCTTTCGCCCTGGAGAGACCCTTTGGGAAGTAAGTGTGCACTGGCTGTGGAGGGCAGAGAAGCGAGAAGGACCTCAGCTCATGGCCCATCACTTTAGCTGTCTCTGAAGCCTCCTCCAGGCCTAGAGCAGTGGCCACTCTGATTTCAGATCCCTCTATGCTCTACCCTGTTCTGGGTGTGCAGGGCTTTTGCCAGCTTTCCTGTGACTCTGCCTAGATGACCACTCTAATAGAGGGAACTGCATGGTAGATGGATAGCTGTTTGCAGAAAGGTAGCATGGGTTACTGGTCCCTCCAGCTTGGAATTCCTTCCTCTACTTCTTTGTTCCTCCAAGCTTAAGCCCCACTCCTTCCTTGGAGGGAGAATGTATGCTCACATATCTTCTTTAGCAATAGTCAAGCTTCGTAGGAGAGGATGTGTGGGGAAGAAGGAATGTTTATTAAACTCTAGGTAACACTCCGTGCAGAGTCTCTTTAATCTTCCCTAAGCTCTGAGAGAGGCAGTTACCTAGCCCTGTTTGACAGTAAGGAGACTGAGGTTTATGCAAAGGAGAGCACAGATTACTCCTGAAGGTTTACAACACACTGATTCCCAAACCATATGACCTTGCACTTCCCAGCTGCAAGCTGGCTAAAGTAAGGAAGAAACTGCAATTTCCCTTAGTTATCATTTGTGTTCCTTGGGGAGGGAGCGGGGCAACCACGACATTTCGTCCTGCTGGCTCCACTCACTCATTCAATAAGGTCATTGAGCAGATGGCCTTTTGAAGCCTAAACCTCTCAGGTTGAGTTCATCCCTGCACCAGAGGATTAGATGGGAGCCAGCCAAAGTGATTTGCACCTCTGACATCACAGTCCAGGCCTACCCTCCAGTCTGCTCACTCCACCTCTCCTGAGGCATCGCATCTTGTCCACGTCACAACTCTGAGTCCACTGACCACGTCTCATCAACCTCACTTCTTCATCCACTTCCCTCTGCACGTGGGATTCCTTCCACTCTTAAAGACAGACCTCGGAAAGTTTGGTCCTCCAATCTCTGCTGTTGTCCACCTAGTAACACCTTCCCCTACACACACACACACACACACACACAGTGCTTTTATATCTCTCTCTTCTTCCCCTGTGCACAGGCTGCTGGGCAGTCCTAGGGAATTTCAGCTGTTCCCACTGATGCTACTTCATGGCCATGTGGTCAGCAAAGTCACATGACCTCTCTTGGCCCTGCTCTTTCCTAACCAGCTCAGACCCACTGCTTTTATGAACCCTTCTTCACTCCCTTCCACCCCTGAGGCTACCGCCTCCTTTCTCTTGCACGGATGACAACTATTTTATGGATGAAATAGACAATATTGATTTCCCAAGACAAATCGACCCATTAGCCTAGCCACAACAGTACCATCCTTCTCGCTCTCTTTTGCCTCTGTGGACAGGTGTGCTTCCCATATCAGTAAGCCAGCCCTCCTCTGGATGCACCATTCATGCCTGCATTCATTCATAAATCAACATTTATCATATTCCCACAGTCTGCATTCATCTCCAGTCGGCTGGTGCAGGGCCCCCTCAAACTTTAATGAGCACACAGATCTCCCAGGGAGCGTGTTAAAACACGGAATCTGATTCCTGAGGTCTGTGTTTCTAATAAGCTCCCACATGACGCTGTGCTGCTGGCGGAGGATCCTAATTTGAGGAAGAAGTTTCCACAGAGCGGTTCCCAAGCTAACCTGACAGTGGAGTTACCTGTGGAGCCTCAGAGCTCCTGCTGCCTGAGCTCATTCTCCAGAGGAGCTCATTCTGCCGGGGACTGGTTTTCTTGGCTTTCAAATTTGTAGAGTGCCCATCCAGCATTGCAGACGGGGGGCACATGACCATGTCCAGGCAACTCCTTTCTTTACAACCTCAGTTTACCTCTCCTGTATCATTCCCTTCCATGTTTGCATCTACTTCTTGACTTAGAAGGGAGGGGGTAAAGGTTATACACCATCAAACCAACTTTAAGGCAGCACTGCTCATCACCTCTACGCCTGTCTTTGCCCAGGACCAAGCATCATGATGTAGCGGTCCACTTGTGCTGCCTCCCCCAGGCCCGGTAGCTGGTCCCACTAGGCTTAGTCCAACCCCCTCCCTTCTGGCATGCCCCTGGCTCCTAGACTTCCAGTCTTCTCTTCTGTTGTTCCTGGATCCTACGTCTTCCATCCTAACTCCAAGCTTAGTTTCTTCTTCCCACCCCTGACTCGCTGGTCTTTCTCTGAGGCTCTGTCCTAGATCTTCTTTTTACCAGACATTCTCTGGGTGATATTGCCACATCTATTGAGAACTCTGTTTCTAACTGTAACCTTTCCTCGGGGCTGTAGTTTCTTATGCCCAAGTATCAAATGGCCACTTCTCCTGGCATGTCTCCCAGACACCTCTAATGGAACAAGTCCTAAGCTAAACTCATTAAGTTTGTTCCTGAATCTGTCCCTCACCCCATATTCCCCATCCAGCACCACAAACACCTTATGTTCCTTACACCATATGTGCCAAGTCACAAGTCTGGGTATCACCCTGGCCCCCCTTCCTTGACTTGTTTGAGTCATCATCATGTCCTGAGACTGCTGCTTCATTCAAACCCTGAGAAGCCAGGCTCTTTCTGAACACAGAGCATCAGGCATGCTGAAAGCATATCATCTTTGTCCCCGAGGAGCTGAGAGGTCTGGTGAGGAAGTGTGCCATGAGCTTTAGGAAGTTTTGAGGCTGGGGGGTGAAGCTCAATGGTAGAGCAGTTGGCTAGTGTGCATGAGGCCCTGGGTTTGAGTCCCAGCACAAGGAGGAGGGAGGTTCGGAGGAGGAGGAGGAAACGTAGTTTGGGGGAAGTCTTGGAGAGAAAAAGGGGTGGGAGGGAGGGGGTGGGGCAGGAGGTAAGGCTACCTCTATTGACTACCCATAGAGGACAAGGGTTGACTAGAGCTCAGGTGGAGTGAAGGCGGAAAGGAGTAGAGGATCGACCATGTCCGTTCCCACCCAATTCACTAAAAGGAGTGCAATGGCACTGGGATTGTACAGTCACCTTCTACCTGTCCTCTGCCCCCACTTCTGCTCCAACTGGCCCATTCCAGAAGCAGTGGTAAGATTTTCCTGAAGCAGCTCCGTGTCATACTCTGCACAGGGCCCACCAAGTCCACCCCAGTGCCCTTGAGATAAAGTCGACACCCTTCAGCAGTCTCACATGGATCCCTGTGGATTCACTTTTCCCCATTCTGTTTTAAGGCCACCTAGAGCAGGACCCCTGCCTCACCCACCCTTTGGCTTCTTTAGATGGCTATGCTTCCTTCCACATACCAGCATCGGTAGCCACTGTTCTCTTGAGTACCATGGACCCATCAAGCAAGAGGGTACCTCCAAGGTGTCTTTAGGCCCTGTCTTCAGGGCCACGTCGACTGTGGTACATGAATCACTTTCTTATACTACTATTCCGAAGCTGTCATGTCCCACACTGAGTACAATCCCTGTCACCTGGAGATGCTCAGTGACTACCCGATGAACAACTGTGTGATGAGACCCCCAACACCATCCAGAGAAGAGGATGCTCTGAGGCTAGAGCCATGGGGAAGGGTATTCCAACCACAGAGGGACTGTAAGAGTAGCCCCAGAGTCCCAGCAGTGAATTATTCACAATGCACTCAGTGTTCTTGCAGCTTGGCTTTTAATGAAGATGGGAAAATACCTGCAATTCCATTTTCAAAGAAAAGCACAAGTCCTTGGTGTCATTTCTACATCATCAAGAGACCAAGCTAGGTGCTTTCATAGGTCTGTCTGGAACTAGAGAAATCTCTACTTGGTTCATTTCCTCAGTATCCTCTAGAGATGTGTGGCTGCAGAACATGGGGGGGACTGTTGTAGATTACTGCCTCTGACAGCTGTGTTTTGTCTTTGTGTTCTACCCTCCAACCTCATCATCCCAGCATTGAGAACAGGCTGAACCTGAGGAAGAATCTGCACTGCCAGACCTTCAAGTGGTACCTGGAGAATGTCTACCCAGAACTCAGGTACACCTATCGGCTGGAACCATGGCTAGCTACAAAAAGAGGCCCTTGTCTGGCCTGGTCTGGGAGAGACATGACCCATGGCCAACTGGAGGAGAGTGTTTAAGTCTATGGAAGACTGAGCAGACCGATCAGCCCTGCTTATCCTAAAGCCGGAGAATTACATTGAACTTAGTAGCCTAAGAGACTGGGCTTAGCTGATAGCAGAATCTCTCAATTGCTGGGGGTGGTACCCTAGACTATGCTCAGAGCCTAGGATGGGTGACATAGACTCCATCCTAGAGATCAATCTGCTGTGTGGCTACTGAGGGTCCCTTGCTGCAGCATACTAACAGCATCCCTCCCTCCTCTGAGCAGTGCCAACCTTTGTGACTACTCTAGGGGAGATGGCTCTGCCCTCTCAAAACACACCCCTTATCTGTCTAGCAGTTAGTAGCACTAATGTCAAAACAAACAAACAAACAAAAAGCCAGTGTATTCTCATCTGTCCTCGTGGCTTCCTACAGGGTCCCCCCAGACTCCTCTATCCAGAAGGGCAATATCCGGCAGAGGCACAAGTGCCTGGAGTCTCAGAAGCAGAAAAACCATGAGACTCCACACCTCAGGCTAAGCCCCTGCACCAAGGCCCAAGGAGAAGAAGCAAAGTCACAGGTACGGTAACTCGCTGTGGTCATAGCTCTCCATGCCACGGAGAGTACAGATGCCCACGTTAGCCTTGGTCCCTGCTTTGGCATGACACCAGGGGTCCAGAATGGAGGAGCACAAGGACCCTTCTTGCTTGGCCTCTGGCTCTTCTCCATTTGGTTACCAAATACATGGAATTCCTTTGAAAGATGGCTCCCAAATGGCGTCTGCCCTTAGGAAATGGTCCATTCATTCACGGGAACCCCAAAGAGACAGGCAGCTGTCTCCTACCTACAGGCAGTAGACATGGGGCTGGGCCAGGCAGGGAAAGTCACACAAGCTAACTCTGAACATGTGACATGCAAGGAGGAAGAGAAGCCTGCTGCTAGTCGTTGAGACCAGAGGCCCCAATGGGGAGTCTCCCAGCTGTCTTCCAGGCCATCGTATCAGGTTTGGCTAAACCACCGCCATCAATAGCTCTATCCTTGGGCACCCTCCTGCTTCCCCTGTCTGTGGATTGTTTGGGGCTCTTTCCAAGGAAGCTTTCCTTGTTCCTTACTTGATTTGTCAACCGAGCATACCCTGTCCAAGTGCCGTGTTCTGCCTGTATTCCCACTTCTGAAGCTAGGCCTGCTGTTTTCCAGGTCACTGACCAATTCACTACCTGTCTCAGCCTCCATAGCCCTTGGCCAAGCCCAGCCATTGCCTGACTCCCCTCTCTGCCTTGTGATTCCACAGGATCTCTGCTGCCTTCTCCTCCTGTCTGAGTTCTTGCCTCGCCCCTCTCCCCACCTTTGGGGTGTTTACTGAGGTTCTCAGTCCACTCTTTTTTTTTTTCCCCTCTATAAACTCTTGGAGCTATTACCTGTATTTCCAGCTCTGACCATCTCCTGTTTATTGATTTACAAATTCTGTGCCTTCATGCATCATTTATTCACTCAGCGGACGTTGTTAACTCTCAAGATGCAGAAGGGCAAGGCTGGGCTGCGGGAGGAAACGTATAAGCAGCCACTGTAATCTAATCTCTGCCCCCGAGCCTTTGTCATTGATACTATAGAAACAGAGATGTGGCATCCAAGTGTTGTATGAGCATTGCAAAGCTGTCCCAGAGGACTTGAACATGGGCTTCTGTTTGGGGACGGTAGTAGAAACAGACAAGGTCAGGAAGGGAAGGGAGGGTGAGCCAGGAAATACAGCATATACTGTGACCTGGCAGGAGTATAAGGATGGGTTTTGGGGAAACTGAGGTCACAAGGTAGAGTGAGGGCAAGTAGATGTTGGGATTGGAGAGAAGCAGGACCTCAGTTACTGTCTTATCTTCCGGAGGAAGTAGGTTCCCTGAGGAAGTTGAGTTTTGTCCTCGCTAGTGAGACCTCTGTAAGATCCCACTAGAGGACTCTGGGAACAGAAGGTTCACAGTTAAGGACTCCAACCGGGACAGTGACTCAAACACTGTGTGACTGAGTGAGCCAAACTCCTCTGTGGTTTAAACTCTACAGATGGCCCTGAGCACCCCGGCTGCCCGGCAATGCACAAGTCTCTGCATGTGTCGCCCTTTGCCCTGGTGACGTGATTCCAATTCTCACTAGTGTTTTGACCCCTCCCCCTCCCATAGTCCCCTGTGTCTGCAGCCCACGGTGTTCTCCCCAGAAAAAAAACTCCTCTCATACCCCACCCTCACTTATTCCTGCTAGATCTCCATTTCCCCATGACCAGCTCTGTTGACTTTGGGAGCTAGGTGATTCTATTAAAATGTCCCCACTGAGACTCTCTGTGTTAGATTATGGCCACAGCCTCTAGGTGATCCTCCTGCCCCATCCATCCCTCATCCCCACATGGTGTGTGGTCTCCAAACCATCATCCCAACCTCAGCACAGCCTTTGGCGGCTCTCTTGTTCACAAGCATCTACACTCTCAGACCTGGTTCTGGCTTGAAATGACTTTGCCAGCAGCAGCAGCAGCCGCCTCTGCTCCAAACAGGGTAGAGGAGGTGGTGTGGGAGTTAGATTATACTAGAAAGGACAGGAAATGGGGGTGTCGATTCTACTTTAGGTGTGGCTGCCTGGATGACGGTGACATAATTTGCTCAAGTGGCACTTTGTAAAGCATCGTGAGTAGGTGACACCTCTCTCTGTGAGTCTGAGTGTGGGTGTTGCTCATGGGAATTCCAACAGTCAGAATGTTGTCTGGCCCCTTCCCTGGGACAGGATTTGCTTGGTCTATCTCCAGCTGAGCAGAGCCTTTCTGGAACTTGCCAACTTTGGTTGCATAAGGAGGTAGGAGGGAAAGCCACCAACTCTCTGGGCCTCAGAGAGGGTCCTTTAATACCCAGTCCTAGGAGAGGGAGCAGGGTCATCTTTACCTGGAGGAGAATGGCCCATCCCAGCTGCCCTTTCAGATGACCTTCCTGAGGTAAGGGGAAGGCACACAATGCCAGGCACTTGGGGCCATGGAGGAAAGGCCTGTAGGTACACAGTGCTCTCTCCTTGAGGCAGTGGTAGGCTGCCACTCTGCTTTGCTTTGCGATAATGGCTGGTTTGTGTGACTTTCAGATGCTCAATTACTGTTAACCTCCACAAACTGGACGTGTAGCATCTTGGGTACCATATTACCTGCTGGGGAGACAACGTGGGCTCATTCAAAATTAGACACAGGCCCCTTCTCCAAGGGTGCACAGCCCAGCAGCAGGCTCGGGCTTCACTTTCAGGTGCTCAGAAGGAAATCAACATAGCTATTTCAGCTAACAGCATCTCCGTGAAATGAACACGTGTGCATCCGTTCTATATCTTTGCAGGACCGACTTGTGATCTTCTCTCTTCTTATTAGGATCCTCTTCCTCGTTCCTCCCTCATAAATCTCCATTGTTGTCATCCTTCATCTCTGTCTGCAAACTTCAGGCACTTGTGGGGTTCCTTTCCCCTTCACACAGTTCTGCCCCTTCCTATCTTCGTCTTCACTACCTTTCTCAACTTGGCCTGTCAAGAGGGTGGAGCTCTACCCTTAGACTCTTTCAGCGTCTCTTCCCCCGCCCACCTCTTCAGTCACTGCGCATCCATAGCAAGGGAGTGGTACGAGAACCAGATGAAGTAGGTATTACTCCCTACCCCTACTTCACAGCTGATGCCACCAAGGCTCCCAGAGGTTAACTAGGGTTACACACTAGTGGTGACCCCTACACACACACTAACTCTATCCAGCAGTTCTCTGGTGCTTTTTACAGCCAAGTCA
>CABHPP010131383.1:0-39874 GCA_902168425.1 Peromyscus attwateri | reverse complement strand
ATCTGTAGTGGTCCGAGTGGAACACAAGGGGCTTCTCTTCCATCTGACCTCCCAGCCACCCACGGAGGTCCACACTTCCACGGGGGAGACGCCTAGAATCTTCTCAAACACTGCTAGGAAGTAGCAGCTGTTGAGTTATTCGTCGCCTAAGTCTCAGCATGGATGCGTAGGCTCCTCAACTGTCCAGTAGCTGGGAAGAAATTTAAGCTGAGTAGGAGGAAAAGAGTGAGAACCTTGCATGTTCTGCTCTGTGAGGAAGGGCTCCCGGGAAGGTGACAGACGTTTCTGGGGATTAGGTTGTCCCGATCTCCAAGGCTGAAGAGACATGAGGATTCCATATTGCAGCACAACTGTCAGCCTCGCTCATTCCAGAATCTGAAGTTGAGAAGTCCTGGGCTGGCTGCTGGAAAGTCCTTAGCTGCCCTGCACACCCAGCAACGCCGTGGGAAGGGTCTTGGAGGAATAACTTCTGATGTGTCTTGTGTCTGAAGGCTTCATGCAGAGTGAAGAAAGCTGGTTCTTCCCAGGCCTCCTGGCACCAGCTGAGGGGACCATACCCGGGTCAAGGACAGCTCTGGGGCCTTTGTAGGATAATTCACCTGCTCTTTCTGTGCTCTGTGGATCTCATTGAAGCTTCTCCTTACAGAATGTTCCAGAGCCACTTTGAAAGCTCCCAGACCCTCAACCTGCCTCTACATTTCAATGAAGCAATGCAGTCTCCCAGAGTCCCATTCTCCTTCTCCCATCTGTGTTGAAGCTTCCTGCTAGAAACAACCCCCAAATTCATACCCAAGTGAAACTTAAGGACAGGGCTTTGGGGGGCATAACTGAGCTTATATAAGGTCACATGGAGGCTATAATGAGTCTGGTGGCTTTATAAGAAGAAAATGAGACAGAATTGATACCCACAAACTGCCCATATCATGTGATGATCAGACATGAGGTCCTCCCAGATGCTGGTATTATGTTCCTAGATTTCTAGCCACCAGACTATGAGCCAGATAACCCTCTGTTCTTTACAAATGACCCAGTCTCAGATATTTTGTTACGGTAACAGAAAACAGATTAAGAAAAACACACATAGCAACAAACTCCAGGGGCTGGGGAGAGGCTCAGTGGTTAAGAGCCCTCATTGCTCTTGCAGAGGACACAGATCTAGTTTCTGGCACTCATGTGTTGTGGTGGTTCATGAGTGCCTGTAACTTCAGCTCCAGGGATCTGACACCCTCTTCTGGTCTTCACAGGTACCCACATGCAGGTGCACATGCACACACAGACACACAGGGACATACATTTATATGTAAGTAAAAATAATTGTGAAAAACCTCGTAAGGCTTAACACCATCTTTTGTCTAATTCCTTTAAAAATGTTACTTTGTTTGCTGGTTATTTTGTGTTTGTGTCTTTAGGGCACAGCAGGATTCCTCCTGGGATTGTAACGAAGCTTCTTTGTAGCTGGAGAGTTTTCTCTCTGGGTCCCACCGAGCCCTGGCAGTCCGACAGCCCACTTATAAAATAAACACACAGACGCTTATATTATTTAAACTGTTTGGCCTAATGGGTCAGGCTTCTAGCTGTCTAGTTCTTACATCTTAAATTAATCCATTTCTATAAATCTATACCTTGCCACGTGGCTCATGGCTTACCGGCATCTTCACACGCTGCTGCTTGTCGTGGCGGCAGCTGGCAGTGTCTCCCTCAGCCTTCCTGTTCTCTCAGTTCTCCTCTCTGTTAGTCCCGCCTATACTTCCTGCCTGGCTACTGGCCAATCAGTGTTTTATTTATTGACCAATCAGAGCAACACATTTGACATACAGACCATCCCACAGCACTTCTTAGCTTTTATTTGGTTGCAGTTTCCTAATATCCGGGTTTGGCTTAGCCATGTGTTAATAGCAAAACTCTGGGTAGAATTCATAGCTCTCAGGTCACAGTGAATGGTTCTTCCTGACTCCACATGCTTTTCAGTCGCCCTGGCTCCCTGGGAGTACGTGGGTAGTCAGAGCATGGCTGAGAGCTCCAACACTCCTCTGGACTGTAGGGTCAGCCTCACCGGCACACAGCCCACATTTTCAACATCCCAGCTCTATCTTCTTTGTGGAATTTACACCTGCATTTTGGAGGGGGGCAGATTTTTCTTTTAGAGTCCATAGCTCAATTCTACAAGAGATTTCCATGCAGAAGATGATCCCAGTTGGAGTAGGATAGCACGATCCTGTGGCAGGAGTGGTGATGAGCCTTGTCCCCAGAAGCACACACATCAAGAGCTTGGAAGGTTGTGCTACTTCCTTGTCTAGGAAAATAGACCAAAGACAATACCCTGGAGTGACTTTTAAAACACAGTGTCAGTTGCTCTCTGTGGTTGTGATAAAACACCACAACAAAGCAATTGATGAAACAATGAGTTCATTTTGGCTTATGGTTTCAGAGGGTGAGAGTCCGTAAGGGCACATGGCATGACAGCAGGCAGCTGGAGCAGGAAGCTGGGAGATGACATCTTCAGCCACATAGAGAGCAGATTCACACACTAGAAACAGGAAGGACAATAAACCCTCAAAACCCGTCCCCAGGGATGTGCTTCCTCTAGCAAAACTGCACCTCTTAAAGATTCTGCCCCACCTCCAAACATTGCCACTAAATGTTCAAATTCATGGGTGTATAGGGGACAATTCTCATTCAAACTACCACACATCACAAAACCCATCTGCAGAGTCTTGTCCCTTACAGAGATTTCTTTGGGAAGCCACATGCTCTAAACAGGCTGTGCGTACAGGCAACATTGAGAACACTCTAAGATCTTGTCTTTATTGGCCACAGCCTTCCTCTGCGTTGGCTTCAATCTTGGGCAATTTTGATCTTTCAAAAACTATAGTTGGATTTTGGGGATAGATAAACCATTTGAAGCAACTCAGGGTTAGCGTTTAAAAAGAGTTTTGAAGGAAAGCATGGATGAATGGCCTGGGAGGCACTATCAAAACAAATCTGATGACTTTCTGGTGGGAAGTGTGGATGTGAGTGTGTGGTCATCTTGCCCAGAACTGCATTATAAATCCCCACAAATTAATGAAAAACTGCGGTCATTAGTTTCCATCTAATTTTCATGGTGCTTGAGAAAGACCAGCCCAGGCAGTTTGGGCTTGACTCTCTTGCTTAGCTGCAGCAGGACATTAGTGGGTTGCTCTGTTTGAGGGAGAGATATGCACTGGAGCCCTCTGACTATGCTGTATTTAGGGACACTTAGGGGTATGTTTAGGGATCCACTGGAGACCCAGCTAGGGTGCCTGGGGACTCAGCAGGACCTCAAGGGACTTTTATGATTTATTTGGGCTGAGATGAGGCACAGGGGAGGAGGGTGGTGGCTGCAGTGCAGAAAAGTCTGGGCAGAAGACCCAGAGGCTTGCAAGAATACGACTCACTTAGAGAACTGTGAAGGCTTTTCATGCCCAGATGCATAGAAACTGAGGGATATGTGTGAAGATTTGGAAGGGGTCTGACTTTGGAAGGACATGAAGTGACAGAAGGATTATAGAGAGACCAAATGGAGGTTAGTAGGGACTGTCACAGGGTTCAGGCTGATTCCCAATGATGACGAGTGGCTGACATTAGGCAGGGGTGACTCTGAGGGCTGTGAAGGAGGTATATCTCCTGGTCCTCAGTGAGCGGAAGGAGGATCAGACAATACCCCAGGTTGGCCTGGGAGGTTGGTAGATGCAGGTCCTTCCTCAGTGGGGGAAAGTAGTGGGTGGCAAATGGCAAATGGTTCAAAAACCCTCATTTACTTTTGGATCTAGAGAGTGGATAGTATTTTCTATTTCAGGAAAAACATTTTGTTTCCACTTTTAGATGATTGCTTTTTGTCGCTGTCTAAGAAGCTAGTAATTTAAATAAAGATATTTACACTTTAAGGTTTTCTTAGAACTTCCAAACAGAGACATATGTGTAAATGCCAAACAGAAGTTTCCAGTCAAATCTTGCCTTTCTGATGTTTTCCCTTTGGGGAAACTTGACCTTGGTTTGTGGCTTTCTAAAGCCACACCTCAGTGAGTTCTGGGCTTTAGACTAAATGTCAACTGTGTCATAGTCTTGGGAAGGCCGACTGGATTTAGAGTGGAGAGGCTCAATATGTCTCTTTAAATCTAAATTTTAGAGTCAATTCTTTTTTCTCCCCTTAAGTCAGTCCTATGCAATATTTGGGAAATATTAGAAATGAATTTCTTTATTGGAAACGTGTCTCATAGTCACACAGCCCTAGGCACAGAGCATGTCTCTCAATGACTTTTGGACATCTTTATAACCTGGAATGCCTGGGACTTTGCATGAGCAGAGGGGATGAATGGCCGGCATGGTGACAGTCCCCATGACATAGATGTGGGCAAAGACAGCCAGATCAGCACATGACAATGCCTGGGATGGTTACTAAATGCTGAGACAAGTCTCCATTTCCTGCTCGGCACAGCATCTTGTCCCTCAAACTGTCACACCCTTTACAACCAACATAAGCCTTGTTGACACATCTGCTGGACCACCCCCATCTCATCGCCCTCCTGGGCCCTCCTGGGTAGCTTCAGACCTGTATATTTTTGTGCCTCTGGGCATAGGCTGAGTACAAAGGATGGATCTGTTCTTTGCCCTGATGGTCAATACCACTTGAGGCTTTGTTGGCTTTTCCTAGTTTTTGCCATAATGTCTTGCTGTGTTTGCACCCAAGGGATGTTTCAATCATACACATAGAACATGCACCTTAACCACACTGGGTTAGGGCTAGGTTTTGAGGTATTGAAGTGCTTAGTTCTATCACCTATTATCTTGAGAAGGATTCTAGCACCATAGCATATTGTCAGGGACAGCTGGAGAGTCAAGATTGTCATTGAAATGAGATAATTCAAGAGAATTAGATCTCTCAGAACATGTAAATGAGGGACTGGGAAGACAGCTGAGCTGGTAAACCACTGCCTTACAAGCACCAGTACATGAGGTTGATCCCCAGAATCCACATTTAACAAAATCTGGGCATGGTGGGACATGCTTGTCATCCCAGTACTGGGAATACTGAAAGTGACAGGTCCAGGAGTTGCTGGCCAACCTGCCTAGCCTTGGTGAGTTTCAGGTCAATGAGAGACCTTGTCTGAAAAAAAAGGTGGACCTATGCATGATGAATAACACCCAGTATTGTCCTTCAGTACATGAGATAGGTAGATAGAGACACACACAGAGAGAGACAGAGACAGAGAGACAGACAGACAGAAAGACAAGACTATGTTCTATAATGACAAATCACGAGTCAACCCTGTCATGAAGTTATATCATTGTCTACCTTATAGACACCTTGGCAGAGCAGAAGCTGTCTGGTAGGAACACCCAAGGCCACCCTAGGGCTTTCATCCAAGGCTCCAGCTGTCCAAAGGGACGTGCTAACATGGTGAACTGTGAGTGAAACTGGCTTCTCAAATTCTGTTATGAGTTACTGAGAAGTCAAAGTATCGGTTCCCCAGGAATGCGGTCACTAGACACCCTGAGTGGGGCATAGGCTGTGTCCTGGGTCCTGACTCAGGCTGCCCATCCATGAGCACATTATGGTACTTTGGCAGTTGTAGAAACAGCTGGACACTCTCATCCTCCTGTCTCATCATTTGAGGATGGTGAGACTCTTCTGTGGGACAGGTAGGGAGACTTCTATAGAGTAGATGGATTGGAGGGGTCTGAGGGAATAGCCTCAGCCTCACTTGAATCAAAAGCACAGTGACAATGACTGATTTCCTTGGTTGCAGGGAACCTGTTCCCTGTGGTTTGGATACCCACTACTCAGTGTAGCCCATGGTCCCGCAGCATCCAACTCACTTGGGAGCTTCCCAGAATGCAGACCCTTGGGCCCCACCAGACCACCAGACTTCATGCCAGCAAGGCCACAGCTGCACAAATTGTTCTGACAAGCTTACAGTTAGGTACCTCAAGTGCAGTGCTCCACTTTCTTTGATGTGGATGATCAGGATGCTATGTCCCTAGACTTTCAAGAGCTAAGTGTCAGCACACAGGATGGACCTGAAGATGCTTCTTCTGGCAGCAGCATGGGATGCACCACTGGGTACCTGTGACCAAGCACAGTTAAACCACTCCACTCTGAACAGAATTCAAGCTCCTTATCCTAGGATTAAGTGAATGGAGACTGGTGGAGAAGTAACGTCAAAGGTCAAACCCAAGGCCAGAGCCCAGTTTGTTGACTCATTTCCCATGTTTCTGCCACTCTGTCTACCAGAGAGGAGACAAGCAAACTATGCTATTTAGAGCCACCAAAAGCCCTTTAATAGTGCATCTAGCAAAGAACAGAGTCTTATGGTCCATTCCACGGGCCACCCAGGGAAAATAAACATAACATTTTAGCTCAAAGGCTCCTGTGGAGGCCACTGTTGGTGGAGCAAATTTCCTCACTTGAGTGTGACATAGCAAAGTGACAGGAGGGATATTAGTTCATTCACAGCCTTGTTCTTGAAAAATGTGAGGAAAAGTCACTTCATTTTCAAGCATCTTGGGAGTGATTGCCCTTTCACAGAGAGCTATTGTAAGGACCTGTCCCCCACAGTTCTCTGTAAGGGTGACCTGTGAACTGAAAAGAACTGGGGGCAGAAGTCAATACTGTTGGGGAGCTTGTGGCAAGCCACAGGAAGAGGCCCGGAGGGAATTAGGTGGCAGTTGCAGAAACAGGGTTCTCTGCATTCAGCTGCACCTCTGCCATTGGGTTCCTCTAGACTCAAATTCTAGGATGATTCAGAACTTGCCCTTGAAGAGGTCATTCCCCATGAGCCTCTGGGAGCTGCTCACTATTGTTAAAGCTATCTGGTCCTGATAGGGTGGTTGCAAGTGTTACAGATCTGGAGGGAAAGGTATCCTGATTTGTCGGGAAGTCAGGCTATACCTAAAACTGGGGTCCGGTGGGGGATGGTCTCCCCGCAGGACATGGCACTCCTGCTCTTTTCCAAGAGAGAGCCATTACAGCTGAGTTCTGCTGTGCTTCCAAGGGAGTTTCCCAGCAGAGGTATCCATTTCTTCTCAGCTCTGGCCCACGTTATTAATTCTTCTGCTTCACTTTGCTAAGGGGAAATGTAGCAATGTGCTCCAGCTCCAGAGAGAAGTTGTTACTTCTTCTCTGCTCCCAAGGGAGTTTCCCAACAAAGGTGTCAGTTGCTTCTGCTCTGCTCCCCTAAGGGAGCTTCCCAGCAGAGATTCTATTCCGCACTGGCGGAAGAAGGTCTTCACCCAAAACTCTTTGAAGAGATTTATTTTGGAAGGAGGAATCCAGGAGAGCGGCTGCCTCTGCCAGGGTGGAGAAGGCCAGCTCCCAACTGAACAGGCAGAGGGGCTATAGAGGGCTTCTTAGGGGAGGAGTTTTTCCAGGGAGAAGATTTTCAGGGAGGGAATTGGCTAGATTTTGATCCCCTTGAGCTTAGACAAGCTTAGACTGGCTGGATTTTGTGCTCAGAGATTGGTTGGTTTTCCTGCTCGGGGATTGGTTGGTTTCGTGTTCAGTTGGTCAGGGGCAGATTTGACTCTGGTTTCAGGGCCAAACTGTGTTTCTTTGGCTCTGGTTTCAGGGTCAGGGTGTGTTTTTTCACTGGCTCTGGTTCCATGGTCAAACTGTGTTTCTTTGGCTCTGGTTTCAAGGCCAAAGTGTGTTTCTTTGACTCTGGTTTCAGGGTCAGGGTGTGTTTCTTAGGTTCTGATTTCAGGGTCAAAGTGTTTCTTTCACTGGCTCTGGTTTCAGTGCCATGGTGGGTTTCTTTGGCTGGCTCTGGTTTCAGGGCCAGGATAGGTTTCTTTGGCTGGCTCTGGTTTCAGGGCTAGGGTGGGCTTCTTTGGCTCTCCCTTTTACCCCACAGTGGTGACTTGTCCTTTCTCTTATGGAAAGGGCTTCCATCTTGGACTTAAGCTCCAGGGTGACCTGCAGTTCACCTTTATTAACTCTCCCTTTGAAGCTCTTCTTAAAAATCTTTGCACAACCCAGCCCCTGTGCTGTGAGTAGGAAATGGCTGCTTTGCCTCCACTGTGATATAAGAGAGGTCCATCTTGATTCTTTGCAAGAGTTCAGTGAACTCTTTCAAAGCCACAGAGAACTCTTTCATTGCAAGATTTAATGCAGTCCAGGGTGCCCCATGCAATGCTGGGCTTAAGCTCTTGTCATTGACATTAGACAGCCAGCAGATGTTCCTGTTGTATCAAGGGCATGGGCACTTGCTTTTGCCTGTGAAGACCATTTTATAGATGAACAGAATGGTCAACTGGGCCTGGGGATGTACCTTGATTAGTAGACTGGCCAACTGGAGTTGGGAATGTGCCTTGATTAGTAGACTGGCCAATTGGGGTTGGGGATGTACCTTGATTAATAGACTACCCAACTGGAGTTGGGGACACTCCTTGATTAGTAAACTGGCCAACTGGGCCTGGGGAATGTACCTTGGTTAGTAGAGTGCCTGCCTAGCTTGCACAAAGCCTTGGGTTTTATTACAAACATGACATTAGTTTCATTATTTTGTAGCATGATTGGAGTCCCAGCGTTTGGGAAGTGGAGGTAGTAGCAGAATCATCAGTTCAAGGTCATCTCCAGCTATGTAGCAAGTTAAAGTCCAACCAGGACTCTGTCTCAAAATCAGTAAATGAATGAACAAACCAAAAAACTCAAGAGTTGCCAACTGGACCATGCCTTATGGGAACCCACATGCTAAGTCTCTCTTGAGGGCTTCTTCAGTTACCCATAAAGAGAACCATCTTTAGCATGATGTCCTACATAGCATTCTTGATCAACAAGGTGCCATTTTAACTCCTCTTGGCAAGTAGAATCTGCCAGGCAAAGCCCAGGGCCAGCCATCCTTCAGGCAGAGTTCCACTATCTCCTTGTGTTATTTATCCTTACCTTCATACTAGGCCCTGGGGAAACTGCTTATTTGTCAATACCCAAGTCCACAAGTACATACCAAGTACCTATCACAGGATGTACCTATTAAGGACTTGAGGACTATAAACGCCATGTAAAGCAGAGTGTCAACACATTTACTGTTTATTGTGAGGAAACCAAGACACATCACACTACATTCCACAAAAGACCTGTGGACAAACCTAGTATGTGTCACTAACTGCAAGGTCAAGAAGTTATGAACTTGGTACATGCCATCTAAACTAGGATTTGGAGCCTTTTACTCACTCTCTGAGGACCAGCTAGTAAAAATTTTAGGTTCTGTGGTCCAGATGGTCTCTGTCACAGGCACTCAAGTGTCCTGGTGTGAAAACAGTTTCAGATGATATGTAAATGAATGTGTGTGGCTGTGTGCCAATAAAACTTTATTTACAAAAACAGGCAGCAGGCTGGATTCAGCCCAGGTAAGGTTGCCAGAGTTAGCAAAGAAAAACTCCAAGCCTTCCAGTTGAGTGCAAATTTCAGAGAAATGGTAGACACATTTTTCGGCATGTCCCAAACATTGCAGGAGGTGCACACACACACAGGGTAGCTGCTGTTTTATCTGGCAGCCTTGAAGTCGACTGGCATCTGATTTGAATTAATGGATATTCTGAGCGGGTTTGTTAAAATGTTTGGCCTTGACCCCAATAATCTACGACTTGGGGGAAATCAAAGCAATTTTCCAACAAAGGCTAGAAAAAAGGGAACTGGATCTCAGAGATGAAGGAGATTTATCCAGCAGAGACTGGTCAGGGACAGTTGGCCAAGGATGAGGCACTAGGTTCTCCCAGGCTTGAGGTCCTCATGCCTGAACTGGAGGGTCCTTGAGGCACTGACAGTACAGGCCCTGGGACTACATGCCCCTCTGGTAAGTCGTGTACCTGCACACAAGGGAGCCCTGGCCATCTTCCTCAGAAAGCCCTCCTTGGCGATTGTTGCTCACCACGTGTACCTTGTCTTCTCAAGGACAGCACAGGTTATTCTTGGAAACAGGCCAAATAAATGTTCAACCTTTCCACCATTCGGTAGGTCAGTTCCCAGCAAATCCCAGAAGATGAGGATGGGGCTTGGTGTCGCTAGCCTCATGTGAGCACACACAAAGCACACATGTAATTTAAAGATACCTACAGATTTAAATCATCTTTCTATCTCAGGTCGTGAGGCAGAATGCAATCAACCTTTTCACTCAATTCTAAAATAGCACGAGTGACCCAGGACAAGTGTCCGGGGGAGCTGAGACACAGATATGGTGTCAGAAGGAGCCCTTGGTCCTAGCTCCCACATGTACTTGCTATCTGAAATGTCTTAGAGTCTCCCTTCCCTGTGACCACCCTGGGCATGAGTCATGTTGTCATGTTCCTCACTGATAACAGAGATCACGTAGCACAGTTTTGGGCACACAGCATTCCTACAAGTGCCTGGCTGGTGGGGCCTCCCAAGCTCTTGATCTCCCACAAGTAGGTGGTGGGCAGTGTGTGCAGCATTCTGTTCAGGTAATCCAGGGAGCAAGATTTCCTGGGATGCAGTGGCACTGACTGACCAAAGGGAAATCCCTGGAGCACACACAGCAGAGAATTAAGAGACAGATGCCAAGTGAGGGGTGGGTAGAGAACCTTGGACTTGCTCATCATCTTCCATGGGCTTGTCACTAAACCAGCTTTTTAGGACACCTTGCCTTCTTTGAGAGGCGAATGTGTCACCCACCTAACTCCATGATGAAGGAAACACCAAAAGCAGTTCAAAATCTAAGCTAATACTTAAAAACCAAATCTCAATCCTTTCTTTCCTCCTAGATACCTACAACAGAGTCCTTTTGGATGTCTGGTGAAACCTTTAAATTTCAAAGCGAGTGGCAGAGGAAAGCTTGACCACTGCTTAGCAAGGTTTGAGCTTGTGGCTGAGCTTTCCATGGCTGTTCAAAGACAATCAAAGGCTTTGTCCACTCCAGAGATAGTGATGCTGGGGAATGTCAAACATTCGGACTTCCTTGTTTGACTTTCTGCCAGTCTTCTCTCCCTATTGCATTCTTCAAAGGATGAAGGGCACATTAACAGACTCCCCCAGTGGTGACAATTAGGGGCAATTTGTGAACTAAAATTCGCCAGCGCCTTATTGCTGTGGAGCTCACAGCCTGCCACTTCAGTCTCCTTGAGACCCATGCTTAAGGTGAAGCCCACCTGTTGGAAGGTTTTTCTGCACTGCACACTTGTCTCTCCAGCGGTGAGCTGCAACACGGTGGGTCTTAGAGAAGAGATTCAAGTCCCATTGAGCCATACGTGTTGGACACTCACTTCCAGCTATAAATTATAAGGTTCTTCACTAACTTTTTATTTGTCCAGATAAAAATACAGAACCCAAATGAGAGACTAGGTAAGTCTTGTGTCTTTTTTTCCTCACTAAAATATCCTTTTATTTATAAAAATAAAATGTATTGAAATACCAACAGAAGACTAGAAGACAATGACGAAAACAGGGACAGAGGTCATCTTTAAGAAGTTAAAAAAAATAGGGCTGGTAGCGCCTTCATTCCCCCTCTTTCTGTGATGAATATGTTAATTTTAGAACCAGGAAAGAAAAGCTAGTGACTTAACTCCGAGATTTTCTGTTGATATTTTGAACATCTAATAAAGCATCCTTTGTTGACATTCTACAAATGATACCATCCCATAATGCCCCAAATTCTCTCTTCTTGTGGTGACAGTTTATATATCTTTTTGGCTTCTGAGAGCTTTGTTATTTCTGGAGGATTTTCCAAAGGCACCTGCTGGCTTTCCATGTGAGATCTTAGGTATCCTTGATGTATTTGTTTATCCCCCTCTTCAGTGTAAACAATCAGCACTAAAGTGTCACCTCCTGAGATACCAAATTTCTTAAAAACCTCTGAAATATTATTATTTGGGGGAGAGATTGGAGATAATTTCAGTAGGCAGAGTTCTAGTCTTTATTTTTCCCCAAGTTTGTAGAGATGAATGGCTTTGTTCACTACTACAAGTATGTGCAATGGATTGACAACCACATTAGGGTTTATCAATGAACCCATCATACATCCTTCCATGGCCTTTTTTCTCAAGTCTCCTGCTTTTTTTTGCATATTTAAATAACAGAAGGGTCACCCTGCATTGAGGAAACAGGTCCAACTGCTGTGATAACTTTATGTCATAGACAAGGAGGAGTCCAGTACAATCCTGTCCTCAGGAAGTTAGAAGAGGAGGGTCAGAAGTTCAAGGTTGGAGGAGGTGGGGACCAAGGGTCTTTACAGTCTAGACAATGACATCAGTCTCCCTTCTATCTCAGAAAAACGTTTCACTAAAATATTTTATTAAGTTACTTTTGGTGATAGGTATAGCTGGAGAGCTTCTCTCCAGGTCCCACCAAGCCCCTGCAGTCCCACAACTCATGTATAAAATAATCACTCAGATGCTTATATTACTTATAAACTGTATGGCTGTGGCAGCTTTTTGTTATCTACTTCTTTTATCTTACATTAACCCATTTCTATTAATCTATAAGTTGCCACATGGCTCGTGGCTTACCGGTACCTTACATCTCGCTTGTCATGGCGGCGGCTGGCAGGTCTCTCCGCCTCAGCCTTTCCTGTTCCCTCAATTCTCCTCTCTGTTAGTCCCACCTATACTTCCTGCCTGGCTACTGGCCAATCAGTGTTTTATTTATTAACCAATCAGAGCAACACATTCCCACAGCAGATAGGGAAGTTTAGCTAGTTGTTTTTTTTATCTCTTTTCTTTTATTCAAAAAAGTATTTTTCATATAATATTTTTTGATCATGTTTTCCACTCTGCTACCTCCAGATCTTCCCCATCTCGCTACCCATCCAACTTTATTTCTCTCTCTCTCCCTTAAAAATCCCATGAAAACAAACAAAAACAATAAGAAAAAAAATGCCCAAATGGAATAAAACAAAAGGCACCCCCCCAAATAAACCCCATGGAACCAATTCTGTGTTGACCAACGACTCCTGGGCATGGGAATCACCCAGGAGTGTGGTTGATATACCCAGTGACACTCCATTGGAGAAAACTAATTATCCTCTTTCCAGCAGTTACCAATTGCAAATAGCTTCTTGGTTAGGGGTGGGACTTTGTTTCTACCTCCCCCTCTCAGTGCATGGATCCTGTCTGGCTTGAACCTGTGCAGGTCTTGTGCATGCTACCATAGTCTCTGTGAGTTCATATGTGCATCTGTCCTGTTATGTCTGGAAGATACTGTTTCCTTGGACTCATCCACTACCTCTGGCTCTTCTACTCTTCCACAAAAGTTCCTGAGCCTTGAGTGGTGGAGAGCTTAATGAAGACTGCACATTCAGGACTGTGTGCTCCAAATCCTCTCACACTCTGCATATTGTCCAGTTGTGGGTTGCTGTGTTAATTTCCAAATACTGCAAAAGCAGCTTTTCTGATTGTTGAGTGAGTCACTAATTTATGGGTATAGCAGAATGTCCTTAGGATTCATTTTACTGCTATATTCCTTCAGCAGAGTAATAGTAGTAGGTGATAGTGATGCTGCCCTAGGCCTGTGACCTCTGTAGTCTCAGGTTCATGGCCACTTTAGCAGTGTTAGGTATGGGTTCTATCTCATGGAGTGGGTCTTAAGTCTTAAATTTTAAAAAGTGATTTGTTACTCCCACACCATGTGTGCCATTATTACTCTGGTATATCCCACAGGCAGGTTGCTGTTGTAGGTTTCAGGGTTGGTAGCTGGGTGATATCGTGGATTAACTTTTCTCCTCTGGTAGCATGCAGAGTACCTGTTAGCATCATGAATGCTAGTCAGTAGTGGGGAAGCTTCTAATTTGACACCAGCTTGATTTCTCTGTGTTTGATGACCTAAGTCAGTGTTGCATTCAGTAGCAATAGGAACTTGCTATCAGACTGTTGAAAGCAACTAATAGCCTGTGATGTTTAGGGGAGTCAATGGGACCCCTTTTGCCAGTGACTCAATAAGATGTAACCTAGACTTCGAACTAGAGGCTTTATTTTGGTGGCAGAAGATGTCTAGTTGGGACATTCTCTCTCCACTTATATGATGACTCCATATAAATTTGTTTCAAATATGTATATATTTTAAAAGGCTTCTACAATAGTAGGTTTCCATGTCTTTTCAAAAGCCCTTTATTGTTAGTTTTTCTTCCCTGTATTTCCTCTTTTACCCTCTCTCCAATTCCCCTCCCCATTTAATTCTTCAATTCTAGGTTTCCCTTTGTCTCTCCATCTCCATATCAATATGTTCTATTTTCCCTTCTGTGGGAGACCATCTACTCCCCCCATGTCCATTACTAAATACCAAACCTAACCTCTGTGGTTATTCAGATTGTAGCACACTTGTCAAAAGCTTAAAAGCTAGTGTCAAAATATAAGAGAAAACATGCAGTATTTGTCTTTTTGGGCGTGAGTTACCTCACTCAGGATAAAGAAGTCATGTGTCTTGACAGTAGCTGCCTAAGAAATCCATGAACCATCAAGTCCAACAAGTGTTTATTCACATAACTGGCAGAACACTAGAACCTAAAAGTATATAATGATCAACCACATCTAGGACCAGCACTCCTCTGAATGGGTATTTCAGTGAGATTCTCTTTCCTCTGAGGCTCCATGGTATCATGGCCTTTCACACCTGGGCTATGGGCTACATTAACATTACCTCCCCGTGACACTTATCTTGTATATTTAGTTGGCTGGAAGTCTCATGCTAATGAGGTAGCACACTGCCAGGTTCTGAGGAGCCTCAGACTTAAGCACAGTTAATTCCTCTTTGAGATCCTTGATCACTGATGTTGCAAGATCAAATAACCAACTAATTAAAATCAATGTCCACCTTCCATTGAAGTCATTATGGGCCCTCCCCTGAGGAAGTGGTTTTCTGAATTTGCAATCTGTGGGGAATACTTTTTCCTCCTCAGATCACGTGAGTGGGAGAATGGGGAGCCCAAGGTTCTTGTTTCTTTTCTGTGTCAAAGGAAATTGTTATCACTTGAATATTTTGTTTTCCCAGCTGTACAATCCACAGATGCATGGCTTGCAGCATGCCTGCTAAAGACCTCTCAGTGCTGCAGTGTTGCAGGCACATGTGTTAATGTTCATGAAAGCTTTCGGGAAAACAGCCAGTTTGCATTTGTGATGGTGATTGCCAGTGGTTTTGCTGAAGTTGTCCTTCAGGTTGGTATGTGAGAAGGTGTATGTGCATGCTCGTGGAGTGCATGAGTGTGTGTGTGTGTGTGTGTGTGTGTGTGTGTGTGTGTGTGTCTGTCTGTTCTCAAGGGTGGGTCCAGAAAGGAGTCAGAGCATAGAGAGGCCAGGAAGAATTGGAGCCCGGTTTCTGGAGGTTCATTGCTGGTGGGCCCTGGGAGGAAGTGGGCTGCTGTCAACCCTGTCACACACCCCTGGAATGGACAGAGCCTAGCATGTGTGTGGAAGCAGGTGTTTGGGATCCAAGAAAGAGGCATAAATGAGTCTCAGATATTTAGAACCTATAGCTCGTTGGAGTGTTATGCATGGTAAGGAAAGGGCTGGAGAAGACAGGACTCATGAAGCCTGTGTGGAAGCAGCTAGCCACTCCACAGTGATTTTTCACATGCTCAGGAGCAGCTGCTGCTGTGATAGAAGGCTGTGAGGATCAGTGGCTATGATCCCCATATCTAGTCAATCTGATATGTCACCTGAGGTCCAAGGGAAGGTCAAGCTGACTGAAATTGTGTTTCATCTACCTTGAAAGAATGGGAGCCTGAAATAGAAAGTACATTGAAATCCACAAACAAACAAATGGAATGTATCTCTCATGCACCTGAGCCCTGGGAGTGAGATGCACACTTTGGCTCCTCCACAGATGGACTTCTGAGTCTTTCTAGAGAGTTCATTGTTAGAGTCAGTCCCATAAACAGAAAGATAGAAACGAACAAGAAATAAGGGAGGGTGGAGATTCCTGACACACTGCTAAGCTTTAAGTTGACTTGTTCAACACACTTCCTCCCACACTCCCAGGAAGACAGTGGGCCAGCATGCAAGACACTCTTTTGATATAGCAGCCTCTGCCTGGGTGCCAGACAGCAAGCCACAGCCCATCTGTAAAACTCAGGCTTGTCCTAGCAGCTGTGAGAGGACACTCTGGGGTTAGCTAGCTATGATTCCAATGTGGAGGCTTTCTGGAAGGCATGTGGGTGGTGCCTTATAAGTTAAAACATTTGCTTACTACATATTCCTGCAGCCTCACCCAGAAGGAAGAAAAACTGTACTGACATCCATGTGGGTTAGTCACAGGGGCTATTTTCACAACAGAATGGGAAATGGCATGGTTGTCTGTCAACAGACAGATGTGTGTGTTAATCTAGTAATTAGCATGATGGCATGTAAGTTAATAGATAGGAAGGAATGACTTATACCACCAGATAAAAGTTTATCTTGAAAATGTCATGAGGAGAATGAGCCAGATGTCACTTAAACCAGATGGTTGCTAAGGATGACAGTATATACATGATGGATACTGGTACTCAGATCATTCTTCTTTTCATCGTCTAGAAGCTAAGCCCAGGGAATGGGGCCACCCACAGTGGGCAGATCTTCTCACTTCAATTAACCTAATCAAAACAGTCTTCTCTGTGAATATCCAGAGGCCCATCTCCTGGATGACTCTAGAGTTTATCAAGTTGACAACTGAAATGAGCCATCACACTCACTGAACCGAGAATGTGCTGTTTCAGGGACACTGGGAGACCAGTAAACTGGATCTGCCTTTATCCATCTCCCAGCATTGGGATTACAGATGCTGCCACACCTGGCCTTTTATGTAAGTGTTGAGAATCCCAACTCCAGTCTTTATGCCTTCACAGCAAACACTTTACCTACTAAGTCCTCTCCTTATGCCAGACCATGTTTTTTTTTGTTTTGTTTTGTTTTTTGTTTTGTCTTTCTTTGTTTCTTCTTCTTCTTCTTCTTCTTCTTCTTCTTCTTCTTCTTCTTCTTCTTCTTCTTCTTCTTCTTCTTCTTCTTCTTCTTCTTCTTTTTTGCAGTACTCCAGCAGATCTGAACAGTGACACCTGTTGTGTACAGCGAATCGTGGGGGAGAAGACCAAGTAGAAAGACCCTGCAAGAGGTGTCTGTAGGCACCAGGCTGAACTTGCTAAGTTTGTTCACGCAGAATGGTAGACAGAAGCTGCACAGAAGTAATCTGTGATTTATTAATTCAGAGGAAAGGGACATGTATACAGGACTTCGCTCACAGCTAATGACAGATACACTTCTTTTCCTCTTAAGAAACTTATCCAAGCTGCCAGATCATAACAAAAGAGTCACATGATGAACTTGGGACTGGAGCTGTGGACATGGTCTGGCTTATCACAGCAATAACCTACTCCTAGTACCAACTTCTGTCTTAGTCAGGGTTCTATTGCTGTAAAGAGACACCATAACCATGGCAACTCCTATAAAGGAAACACATTTAATTGGCATGGCTTACATTTTCAGAGGTTTAGTCCATTATCATCTTGGTACAACATGGTAGAATGCAGGCAAATATGGTACTGGAGAAGGAACTGAGAGCCCTATATCGTGACCCACAGGAAACAGGAAATGATCTGAGACACTAGGCATGGCTTGAGCATATATAAGGCCTCAAAGCCCACCCCCCCCCAGTGACACACTTCCTCCAACAAGGTCACACCTATTTCAAAAAAGCCACACCTTCTAATAATGCCACTCCCTATGAACTTATAGGGGCCAATTACATTCAAACCACCACATCACGTGAACAGGTTACTCTCCTGACAAGTGTGCAATCCAGGCTGCTGTCATGGGGTGATTTTTTTTCTTGACAGTTTAGCAACAATTGCAGCTTCAGGTGGGCATAACCCAGACTGCTCATACAGGATGATGCTGCAGTGTGGCTACATGTGCATGTGGCCTTTTTCAAAGATCCCTCCCCACAACCCCCACCCCCGCCCCATTACAGAGCTCTACTCTGGACTCTAGAGGCGATGCTTGGTGCCTGCTACACCCTAGAACAGCAGCATTCATCACCACCGTGTTTTGTCTCTGGTGAATTTGCCATGACTCTAGATTCTCAAACTTGAAGGCATCAAAGTGTCACCCATACCGGGCACTTCAGGATGTCATGTAAAACAAATATCTTTAAACAAATCTGAAGGTAAAGATGTGCCTAATATCACAGGAAACTGTATTTCTGATAATGTTCAAGCCCTGACAGAGGTACCTGGGCTGATCAGCAAGGAGAAGAGCAGCCGTTTTCTTCCAGGTGGTGCAGCCCCCCGCCCCCCCAGATGCCATCCCACCCACACCACACACTTACCACTCCCAGGAACAGACTCAGGATAAAATCAAACTGTTCTTCAGTTCGCAGTTTCTGGCACAGGTGACTAGGGCATGGGCAGTATTAGACTTGGCAAACTAGAGGTGTGTGTGTGTGTGTGTGTGTGTGTGTGTGTGTGTGTGTCCATCTCTGTGCAGTGGAGAGTAGTGAGGCCTTCTTCTTTTCCTGGGTCCTCCCTTGGGCAGGGGCAGGGCACCATCTTGACTTGGACATCCCGGGCTGGTAGAGACAATCAATCAGACACAATGTCCCTGACATCCCTCTCTTAAGTGAACACTTGAGAAATTCAGTGCGTAAGCTTTCCTATGGGTTTTCTGGATGGGGTGTCTGGAGCTCCACTTGTGTCCACTTTTCAGAGCTCTTAGGAACAACTGTCCAATGATTTCTCACTGACACAGACGGAGAAACAACTCCTTAATCAGGACTTCTTTCATTTCCACAAGGATGGCTACATGCTGGCTTGGTCACAGTAAGGGTGGAACAGGAAGGGACCTTCTATTGTGCTGTTATTACATCTGAGGATCTGATCATGAAAAATCCTCATCAATATGGAAGAACAACACAGAGGACTCACCATTGGTCTTAGGACAACCCCTTTAAGGTGTGCTGTTTACATCAGTCTCTGTGACTGTTCATAGGTCAAATGACGATGATGCAGCCACAGCCTCTGCTGCAGTGAGCACACAACTTCACCTGCCTTCCCTTCAGGCTGCATTTCTGCATAGCCTTTGCAACCATAGAACAGTCCATTCTGTACCCATGGTAGTATTGCTGCCAGGTGATTGGGTGACTGTTTCTTCTTATTGGGCACATGGTGACTTTTATTTCCAATATCCAGTCCTATGCAATGATTTGGTAGTTTCCTGTTCCAGCAGGCAGAATAACTAGTCTCAGTCCATTCCACCCTCATCTTCATCCTCATCTCCCTCTCCCACCAGAGCCCAGCTCTTGTCTTTTATTGCAATGCTTAGCAGACTAAACTCTCCCATCATCCCTAGGGATGGTCACCTGGCTGAGGTTTTTGCCTCTGACCTTTGTGATTGGCCCCCGGAATCTATTGGGGAGACTAGAGTTCTGTTAAATTCCTAATAGTGTTGAATTGCCACACCCCCTCAAATATGTCCAAGCCTTAGTTCTCTACCTATGAATGCGGCCTCATTAGGAAATAGGGTTATTACAGGTACAATTAAGATGAGTCATCCAGAGATGACAGTTTAGCTTCTACATTCATGTCATCAGTGTTGTGTGTGTGTGTGTGTGTGTGTGTGTGTGTGTGTGTGTGTGTGTGTGTGTGATGCTGACTGAAGCAGGATGGAAGCATAATAAATATTTTGCAGTCCTCTAGAACACCTTATGTCAAGATGCCATCCACCCAGAGCCGTTTCCCAGTGCTCAGTTTGCACTAACAAGCACACACAGCAGCCACTGCCAGCTTCCCCTGGGCTGGACAGGTGAAGAGCCAAGCCACCCTTCCTGCTTCTCAGCTGTGCCATCTCCACTGGGTAAGAATAGGGAAGAAGAGAGATGTCCTACTCCTGACCCCATTTCTAAGCCATTTACTGTCCTAGGTCCTGCCTACTGTTGGCTCTCCACAGGCTTCTCAGGTCCTGGATTATCTATCTGCATCTCACACTTTCCACTGTCCCACCTGCATCCCATTCTCCTCTCCATCCCACCTTCCTGTCCATCCCACCTGTACCCTACCTATCCTCTACCCGACCTGCACTCCACCCTTACCTCAATCCCACTTGTGTCCCACCTTCCTGTCTATTCCACATACATCCCAACCCTTCCCACCTCCCCACCTGCACCCCACCACCCCCCAACATCCTAGTCTGCCTTCTTCCTGGCCTAAAGCACTGTCTGTCTGTTTTTCTATCCCAAGTTGGAAAGTTGGAAAGGCAGCTATGGATGAAAGGCTCTGAGCCTGAGCCAAGGTTGCTCCCAGCCAGATGTGTAGACTTGAGTTGGCTAGTTGTGAGGAGGTGACCATTCACAGGGTGTATTTGGTGGGAAGGACGATGGGCTCTGGGGGGAATTAAATTCATATAAGACTGCTTGTATACCATGTACTTTAGAACTCTATGTGTGCATATAGTCTTTGTAGACTGGTTATTGACAGTCATGGTTTTTGTTTTTTAATTTTAAGGTGTAGGGAGAATGAACCTTGCTTTTCAGTTATGTAAACAAACCGTGCTTCTTGCCAGGAAAATAAAGAGAAAATAGAGAGAACAAAGCTTCTCCTTCATGCATTTAGGGGTCCTCACTCTGCAGAAAGTTTAGGCTGGATCTAGTTTTGTGTAGGAACCCAGTGCATATACAGCTCAGAGGATTCTGGAGGTAGAGCAAACTTGATGAAAAAAAAGGGAAACTCAAGTTGAAGTTAAACAGTCTATCTGTGCTGTGGTTTGGAGATGAAAAGCCGGTAGAAGTTATTATTGTCGCTGTCATGAATAATGGATGAGCTCTGGAGGCCAAGTAAAGCTTTTCTACCACAGAGTCCAAGGTCCCTTACTTCAGGTACAATGATCTGTGGCCTGTTCTTGTGGTTTACTGTGCAGTGGGTTCCAGTGGGAAGTGAGGCCAAGGAGCTTTTGCAATGTAGAGAGCCAGAGGTGCCCCCATCAGGCTGGGTGTGGCCCATTGTGGGTCTTTTTGAAACTCTCTCTTGGAAAACATTCTACATTCAGTTGGGCTCCTGTACGTGCTCCAATGGCTAGGGCAGAGCTGAAGACAATAGGAAGAGCTGGAAGATAGACCAAGTGGCTCCTCCCCAGGAAACCAGATGGTGCAGAGAAAGCCAGGGCTCAGAGAGCTCATGGGAGGGGGGGCAGAAAAGGTGTTTGCTAACCACAGTCTCAGCAAGGACAGGTGGGTTCAGTGTCTCAGGACCAGATTTTGAGTGGCTCACAAGCAATAGCACTGCCTCTGGATGGAAAGTCCCTTACTGTTTCTAGAAGGTGGCCAGTGATGCTATGTTTTGTTGTGATTTATGATGGAGAATTGTGATCGTTGAGAAAAACTGGCAACAGAGAGCTCCTAACACACAGTTTGGGGTGGCTGTGCTGTCTTCCACTTGGGGAAGCCTTCGGACACTGATGTTCTGGAAGAATCAACCCACCCAGCCTCTTCTTTGAAAGGTCCCGTGGATCTCAGCTGAACAAGAGTACTTGGACCTCAGCATTCATCCATGAGACCTGTCCTTTCACGGATGTTTATTCATTCCTGGTGGAACTGGGGTCTGAGGATGATGAAAATCACTGTGAGAATCACGGTTGCCTCATGGTTACACCCTGACTTGGCACTGTCCCTGTAGCCATGCTAGCACAAGGGTGTCCAGCTGTTGATACTGCACACATCCTCCAGTCACAGAGCCCTGGGGATAGAAAGTCATGGGAACAAGTGAGGATCTCGTTTTCCTGGATGCTAATCCTCTGTGGCTCTTTCTTTCCCCCACCCTGAAGCACATGAAGACCTCTGGTCCCTAAGTTCCCCAAATAATTAACTGTTTCATCTTGTCTTTTTTTCTGGTTCAGCCAGGAAGAAGAGCGAGACTCCCACCTGGACCAGTGGAGTCTTGAGGGCACCAACAGTTTTGTTCTTGGTGAAAATCAGTTTATCTGTGCACTGAGGTGGGCTTGAGTCCTGTGAGGCCTCCTGGAATCCTAATTCAGGATGGGCAGGTTGGAGAGTCACAGCCATGGGAGCCAAGAGGAGGGTAAGCAGGCACCCATTCTTCTCTGCACTATGGAGGTATCAAATACAGACATCACAACCACCTCAGAGCTGTCCACAGCAAAGCAGGGAGTCTGATCCTTCCTTAGTGTGGCATGTAGCTTGGGGCACTTCTCAAGCCTGTGACTCTGGACCAAAAACAAACACATGAAGAAGAGGCTGGAAGAAGCTGGCGCAACAGAAACAGGTGGTCTGATGCTCCTGACAACACAGTGGAAATGAGTCTGTGAATCATTTCTCACCCCACCCCCCAACAAGGGGGCAATGTGGATGTTCATGTTTCTCAGCTATGGAAATGGAGGCAAAGGATTAATTAACTGCTCTTTGTCTCTTTACTTGCAAGAGGTTCAGGCCTTTATAACACCCTACTTCCAACTTCTTAGGATGGGTATTCAGCAATGAGGAGCCAGGTCTGGCCAGCTATGGGTCCCCATACCAGACCAGCCTGAGATTAGGGCGTCTACAACAAGGATGCTGAGGCCTGAGTGAGGATGCAGACACACCCCACTCTGTAGCTCTGCTCCACTTGCTTCTGAGGGAACACACCAAGTTTTAGTGCAGCATGCCTGAGACAAACAGTATATCCACCCAGCAGACTCAGACTGCTCATGTGTGTGGGGAAGGCTCTGTGATTCCTGAAGAAATTCATCTGATAAGAGCTTCATGCACACACCCCAGTGTTTTAAGGGGTGTCTGGTGAAGTGTCACTGGGTCATGACTGTTCTCCAGGGCAGAGTTCCCCTGTGCAGTGGTAAAACAAAGTTCTGAGCCTCACAGCTCCGTGTTGGGGTCTTGCTTCCGCTGTGTGGCTTGAGCAAGCTGGTCAATTCTGGAAGTGTTAGGCTTCTTTTCCTTAAAATATGAACAGTAAAACCCAGCTCCTGTGTTGCTGAGGATGAAATGAAATAATATCCAAAGCACTTAACATGGCACCTTATATTTATAAAGTGGGCCCTTCATGAATGCTATCTGCCATTCTTAATTTTCTTTTTATTCTTATTAATAAAAGTCCATCCTTTAAATAAAGGTCAATTTAATCTCATTCGGCCACCATGGGAGAAGTTTAGAACCAGGCTCAGTGACTTACACAGGCTACTTGGAGTTGCCCGTGCCCTCCTAGCCCAGGTACTTGGCTTCAGTCGATGAATGAAGTCAGAATTAATAAGAACTGGCAGCCCTTTCTTCCTCTGAGTATTAACAGTTTTGAGAAAATGGTTGAACTGTTCTTGCATTTACTAATTAGATGGGCCACACTCATCTATATTTCAAGGTGCTCCAACTCCTCTCCCTGTAATGAAGATAATAGCATGTGGGGGATCAAGACCCGAAGGTATGATTGAGTGGCCCACTGTGAAACCGCTTGGCCAAGCAGGACTGCATCCTGGGAAGGCACTGCTTCTCTACCTTCTGGTGATTAGCAGCTGATTTATCTCTTCACCTTCCCATTTCCAGTCTGATAGATCTGCTGGTTATTACTTTTAGCTACTTCTCCAGCCAGCTGGGCTTGGGTATGTCATCCCCCATCTTCTTGTTCACACTGGTGCCTCAGAGTGGGGCCTTCAATCTGATAGGAGTACTTTAGAAAGCATGTCTGTCTCCTCAGCTCTTAAGGACAGGTACAGTCCTCTGACCAGTCGTCAGGTCCACTGATCAGCATGATTGCTTAGCACAACACAAACCAACCATTGTGAGGAGCATGATGCTCAAATCCCAGTGTCTTGACTTAGGGAAATTATTCATTGCCTATGTAAGCTTGCAAGGCTGTGTCCCTAGGTGTGGAGGCTGGGCTTCCTGTGGAGTTCAGAGATGATTTCTCATCCTCTTAATTTCTGAGGTTTTGTAGCAGCTCACATGTCAGTCTGCAGACAGTGATAAAATCTCAGAGAGAATGTGCACACACTTAAATACCTGGCTGTGTGTGCCATGCACCACTGCTCTTTAACTGCCACATGGCCACTGGACACAGCCACCTCCCAGCAACAACACAGTAGAAGGGGCATATTTTGGTGGCACTTAGTCTGTCTCCAGGTCAATGGTCTTCAAAATGAGAGACTGTATCTCGGGGCCACCTCTCTTTTTCTTCTCACCTGTAGTGCACCCCCTGCAGAGGTCTCTCTGGCTGGATCCCACTCCCCCCATTCAGGTAGCATTTCAGAGGCATCCTCAAATGGTCTCTCCTCCCCTCCTACACCAGTACTCTCTAATGCACCCTGTTTCACAGTCTCAGAGCATTTTACATCGCTATTCAGATTATGCCAATCGTCTTTTAGTTTTGATATATTATCTTTCTCTCTGAATCGTTCAAATTCTCTTAGGGTGTTCTAAAATCTCAAAATATTGTTTTGGCCACAGTGAGCATGTGATAAATATTTATTACACAGATGAGTGACCCTATGGTTGAGTGGATAGAGGCAGCTAAGCCAGTGAGTGTATGGATGAATAGACAAGTGGATATGTGATTGGATAGGAGGATAGACAGATGGATGAGTGGATGGATGGATGGGTGGGTGGGTAGGTGGATGGATTCATGAATGGATGGATGGATAGGTGGATGGATGGATGGATGGATAGATGGGTGGGTGGATGAGTAGATGAGTGGGTAGTTAATTAGGTAGTCTTATAGAAAGGAGGTAGTATAGGTAAATAAATGGAAAGAGTAAATGGAGGCATGGGTGGAAGTATATAAAGACAGGAGTTTGAGGGATGGGTGAATGGTAGGATGGCTGGTTGGTTGGATGGCTGGGTTGGTGGATAAATGGGTATGTAGGTGGATGGATGAAAAAGAGGGAGAATGGGTGTGTGGATGGGTGCGTGGGAAGAGGGTAGATAGATTAATGGGTAGGTCGATATATGGATGAGTGGGAAGGGTGGAGGGTTAGATCACAGATATTGCTATCTGACATATAAGGTAAATCTGGAGAACTGTTTGTATTAGTTTTGTGTCAAGAATGGTATAAAGTGAAAATATCTGTCCTTAACCTTCAGGTTTCTGACATGAGGAAGGCAGGAAATGTCAGCTGCATGTATCCTCTGATGAACCCTCCCCTCCCTTTCACTTGCCTGCCACACTGCTTACCAAATTAGAACTCAGTGTCATGGGACCTCTAAAAGGATTGCATTTTCTTAGTTAAGTTATAATACAAATCAGAAGGAAGATGCATTAATAACAATTTGATCTTTTGATTAGCATTTCATTTTGCATGACTGGGAATTAAACCCAGGGCTTCCAGCATGGTAAGCAAGTACTTTACTGAAACAGCTATCCTGAGTAGCATTTTTCTAATTCCTCTTCAGTGTAATGTGTCTAGAACAGAGTTCTGCTGAGAGGCGCTGAGGTTGCAATGTGGGAGGCAAGGAGTCTTAGAACTTGGATCATGTCTAACTGTTGAGAAGCACTGCTGATGATCAGAGACAGAGACAGCAAGGCTGTGGGTGGCTGAAGGATGGGTGGAGGGATCAAGATCCCAGCTGTGCCTGACATTTCATGACTCCAGCTAAAACAAACTTAGCCGCAGCTTGCTTACTCATCTGGAGGCCAAGATGCATTGGTTCGTTAGACCACCTGTTCTTTTTAATATTTGTGAGACAGAAAAGAAAGTACAGAGATAAATGGAAGCAAGATTTTGTTTTTATTTCCTTTTTGATTTTTGGAAATTTCATACATGTATATAATATATCTTAGTCATACCCACATTCTGTCCCTCCTTTCAACCCTGGTCCCTCTAACACTTCTCCCTCCTAATTTCATATATTCTTTTTCTTTTTATAAACCACTGAGTCCAATCGATGCTGAGCATATGTATGGGTATAAGGTCATCCACTGGGTGCATGAGCAATCTTTTGATGGCCATCCCCCCCCCCCAAAAAAGTGATCCTCCTTCCCACAACAACCTTTAACTGCTAATATCTCCTCAGTTAGGGGTGGGGTATCAGAAGCCCCTACTATGTCTGTGCTGGAATCTTTGGATCTTGTGTAGGTCTTTTGTGAGCAACCCTAGCTGCTGTGAGTTCATGAGTGCAGCAGCTAGGTCATGGCTAGGAGCCAGCATTTCACAGCTCTCCTCCCCACCTGCTAGCTCTTTCATTCTTCCTTTCTCTTCTTCCAAGATGTTCTATGAACCTTGAGGGGAGGGTGATATAGATGTCTCATCTGCTGCTTATTCTCAGCACTTTGAACAGTATTAAGTCTCTGCATTAACCACTACACATTCATTGCAACAAGAAGCTTCTCCAACCAAAATTGGGAGTAGCACAGGTCTACAGATAAAAATATTTAAAATGCAGTTTGACAATATGACCACTTAGCAAAACAATATCAGTAGGTTCTCCCTAGGGTCTATGACTTCCTGAGCCATAGGTTTGGGTCATATTATAATATCAGTCATGAATCCCTCCTGTAGAGCAGGCCTCAAATCTAATCATGAGAGTGGTTGGTTACCCTGTAAACTTGCTGCTACTACACTGGTAGGCACATCTTGTAAGGCAGATTGCTATTATAGCATGCATGACCCAGCATTGGGTAAGATCATTGATGCCTTTTCTTCCCCAGCAGTCTGCATAGCAACTTCCAGCACCTTGAAAGCTAACTAGCATGCAGAGAACTCTGGGTCAGTTCAAGACTGATTTCTCCATGTACAATAGAAAGTGTGTGGTGTCTTCAGCAAGAGGCTCTTACATGGTGGAAATCTAAGAGCAATGGCAGCAATAACTTATACTGTTTGGGGTGCCTCTGGGACCTCAGTGACCAATCATTAGTAGGGAGGTAACCTGTACCTGGCAGTGAGATTTTTATTTAGCAACCTAAGGTGCTAAATGATCCCAGCAATGCATATCAAAACTGCAAAGAGATGCCTCATACCTATTAGGATGGGTATTATAAAAAATCAGAAAATAGAAACTATTGACATGTATGAGAGAAACTGGAAAAATAAATGTTAGTTCCTCAAAAATTAGACCTAGATTAACCATGGTCTAGTACCTGCTCTTCATGGCGTATACCCAGTAGAAGCGAAAACAAGGTCTTCAACAGATACTGGCATAGCTATGTGATATCATAGCAGTAGATTCACAATAGCCAAGAGGTGGAAGCAACCTGGGGTCAGTCAGTAAATAGGCAGAGGGAAAATGTGCTATGTACAACTACAGCCTAGAAAGGACAGAAAATCTGACTTACGCTGTAACATTGATGAACTGTGAGGACACTGCTCTGTATAAAATAGTTAGGGTCTTGGAGAAGTCCCACAGAAGACCACCATCCATGTACACAATCAACAAGAGCGTTTATTACCTCAAGAAAGATTCCAGCATGGTGTGGTCAGACATCCTATACAAAGGCAAGATGGTAAAGACCTGGAGAGGAGCTTGCAGGCTCCTTTTAAGCACAGCTAAGGGGAGTTCCTAAGGCAGTTAGGTCATTTTAGATACAATTGACTTAAGCAAGTGGCAATTATATTAGTATGTTCTAATTGGCTAGGGCTAACGAGAGCTGGTTAAGGCTACAGTCTTTTCATTTTTGGACAGGCCTGGACAAGTCCCAGGCTTTGTCCTTATTTGGTTCATACCGGGTCTCCTTGTCTTTGTTGTCAGAGGTGTTGAAGAATGATTGCCATTTGTTTGTGACTCTTTCAGAAACTGCTTGCTCAGTCTCAGGAAACTGAAATTGAGGCCTGATCTCTGACAGAAGACTGAGCAACCTGTTATGGTGTCTGCTCGGTCCTCTCAAAAACAAGTCAGCCACAAAGATGATTGCAGCATTTCACTTTTTTTCTTCTGTTTTCTACTTTTTTTTTTGAAACAGGATCTCATGTATCCCAGGATAGTCTTGAACTCAGGATGTATTTGAGGATGACCTTGAACTCCTGAATTTCTTACCTCCACCTCCCAAGTACTGACATTGCAGACATGAGTCATCATTTCCAGCTTATAAGGGACAGCTAGAGTGTTCGAATGCATAGGCATGGAATACTGAATGATCAGAGGCTGGGCTGGGAAGGGTGTGTGTGTGAGTTATTCCTCAAAGGGCCAGAACTACAGCTTAAGAAGGGCAGTGGTGACAGCTGCCCAACCACACAATGCACTTAACACCACCTCCCAGGTATGAATCAGGTATGGGGCTCAGGGGTTGAGCACTAGCATGTTCAAGGCCCTCAGTTCCATCCCCAGTGCCACAGAAAGTTACATATAAACAATGAAAAGGAAAAATCAATGGCTTCTTAATTTTTAAAACATCAAATGTTCAGAAATCTTACAAACCATAGGAAGATGAAAAGGAAAGACACACACACACACACACACACACACACACACACACACACTTTTACATGGCACATTTGATCATGTTTTGGACTTTGTTTTTATTTGCTTTGTTTTGCTCTGTGTCTGGCAGAAGGTTTTCCTCATGTCATCAAAATCACTTTTATGACTTTGTGTGTTTTGTGTAAAGTGCACTCTTTTATAGCAAGCATTTTCTCTTTGGGAAAGTTAGGAAGTTAACTTTAAATTCAAATGAAAACCATCAAAAAAGAAGATAAAACCACACTATACTCTAAAGCTAGGGCAAACATTTTGGCCTTCAGCATTTCTTTAAAGACTGTGCTTGTTTGCACACGTGATGATATGACCGTGTTATTGTGTGGTGTCACTCGTATCTCACCTAGGAGTGCAGTCACTCCTCAAAAATACAAACACAGAAACCAAACTTATTGGGTCTTCAGAGACTCGTGCCTTTTTTGCATCCTGAAGATGAGGTGACCACAAGGCCCTGGGAGAGGGAAACATGGAGACCCAGCAGGCAGGAGGTTTCAAGGGAAAGACTCTCAGTGAGTGGGGTGGGGTGGATGAGTAGTTGGGTGAGTGGGTGGGTGTGTGTGGGTGGGTAGGGAGAGGGCAGGTGGGTGAGTGTGCAGATGGGTGGATAGATGGGTGGGGGTAAGTGGAGGTACAGATTCATGGGTGTGTAGGTGTGTAGTTGGGTAGGTAGGTGGATAGGTGGGAGGGTGGGTGGATAGATTGTTGGGTGAATGAATGGGTAGGAGGGTGAATAGGTGGGTAGGTTTGGGGTAGGTGGATGGATGACTATGCAGAGGGCTAGAAAATGAATGAAGACAGAAGAGAACTGATTATAATAGGTCTCTGCACCAACCACCACCGCTGTGCCAAGGTGGCTTCTCTTTAGAAGCCTTTGTACCTCCTGTTCCCGGAGCCCCAGGAGGATCCCTCTTATGTGTGGGCCCATTGGCAGCCCAAGAAGCTGCCCCTTGCCCAGGAACTCCCACCTCTCAGGGCCTGTTGCCTCATCCCAGCTGGAGTTTCCCCTTTAGCCCTCCCTGCCTCTGGGCCTCACTCAGGCTGGGGAATCCCAGCACGCCAGGTCCTTTGAAGTGGGAGCCCCTCTGGGCCTGCAGGCTCCCTGCCTTCAAAGGGGCTCAGAATGAGCTGCAGCCACATAGGGTGGTAGGTAGTGGCAGGTGGGGGGCAGAGGATGGGCTCCCAGCATTCTCCCTTGAAGCCGGGGACCCACAGAAGAGTATAGAGGCATCTAGCCTCATCCTTTCCCATAGCCTGCTGGTCCTCACTTCCCAGAGTCAGTAGCTCTTTATACATCCCACCATCCAACCTGCCACACATTAAGGCTCTGTTGGATGCCCTTGCCGAGGCAGGCTCTGGGTAGGAGCTTTATCACACTGAACTTCTGTCTTCACACCCCATCCACAGCCCTGTTCCAAAATTTGCTCACTGTCCACCAGGAACACAGTACTTGTTCCCTTCACCCTTTCCTTCAAGACTCACCTCAAATGCAATCTCTCAGGAAGCCAATCTGCTCCATCTCACAGGCCTCAGCACTGCAGGAGCTGCGATCGTGACAGCCTGGCCTCACGTATCAGTGACCAGTGAGAGCAAAAGAAATTCCTGATCTCAGCTTCAGTTTCCTCCTGCTAAGGGTGACAACACCTTCAGAACACGTGGGAGAAGGGACAGCCAGTGAGGATGGTACTGTACATACCTGATTTGCTTACTATCAGCAACACCAGGAGTCCCTGTGGCCAGGGGAAGACACTTTCTGTCGTTGGCACCTGGATGGGCAGTGATCATGGTAATGGAGATGTCCATAATGCCCTGGCCAGCCCAGAATCTCTCCATCCTGCTTGGGACAGTGTGGTCTGCTCTGCAATGCCCTGATACCTCCCTTGCACAGCCAGTACCTTCCTTTCCCACATCACCTACAGCACAGCTTTTAAATCTGTGGCTTGTGAACCATTAGTGGGTTTTGAAATCGATGTAGTAGGTCATGACCAGCACTTTTATAAGAAAAGAAATAGAATGTACGAAGTAGAAAGTGCTAGAGGACACTTTGCAACAAGGACAAACGTGGATAAAGAACTGTTTGTTCACAGGCACCTCAAGCCCCACGGTGCTGCGTTCTGCACATGACCAGTAGGGTGAGAGCTGGTGGCAACATCACTTGTGGACACTGATCTTTTCAAGGTTTCCAGAAACAAACTATCCTTATATGCCCCACTAATTCTTGAAATTTAGAGTATAGCCTCAATGAGGTGTGGGCTGTGTTGTCCATCCATTTATTCCTTTGTTCATCTATCACTCATCCATACATTCAACACATTCTGTGCTGATGTAGGTGGGGACAGCCATAGCTGTCCAACCTTTGCATTTTCATTTTTTAAAAGGCAAATGAAGAAAGATTTTTTTCCTTCTTTTTTGCAAACTCTGGGACCAAGACTCTAGCGCACACACTAACTCCACAGTGATATATTTTTTTTTCAATCACAAGCAAACATCATACTTCTTATTTTTCAAGAGTAAATCATAGCGGTCCAGCTGTTTCCTAACCCCAGCTCATGGTGAGACCTCGCTGTTTCCAGCTATACAGACCCTTTCTGAATTACCACAACTTGAAGTTTCTTTTCTTTTCTTTTCTTTTCTTTTCTTTTTTTCCTTCAATCATGAGGACATCATCATCATCATTATTATTGTATAATAGCTGAGACTTTCTCCTAAATATCTCTGACTTCATGAAGAGGAAGTCTAGGGATTTTTGGCAGGGAAGGAACTCTGTGACAAGAGTCCTATGTGGCCCAGGCTAACTATGAACTTGTTATTCAGTCAATAGTGCCCCTAAACTCCTGACCTTCCTGCCTCTGAGTCCCAAGTGCTTAGATGACAGAAGTTTATTGCCATGCCTGAAGTTAGAAAATCACTTTTATTTCCTGGGCTGATTCCAGATGAAACAAAAGCTTAACATGCGACACCCCCAAGCTCTCAATTCTGGGTGTGCTGGTGTCTACATCTGCCTGTTACATGGTTTACTGGGCTAAGTAGAGATGCTCTCAAAATCTCACCTTTGCATGGCATCCTGTACTGATATCTCCAGGCTGGATGAAGAACAAGGGGCAGCTTTGAAATGTCATCCCTAAGATGATGACCTGTGAACAGTGGGCTCATTCCCACCAGAGCTGGAGCCACACCTCCAGACTGGAACTACAGGAGTCAGAGGGTAGGGAAGCCTACTCCGTACGGTCCCCAGACTACCCCTTAGACTCCGCCTACAGCCCTCACCGTAGCAGAACCAAAGAGCCCTCCTGAACACAAGGCTGCTGGGACCGTGCACAGTCCTCCAGCTGGGGTCTGCATGGCGGTGGTGTGTGTGAGGGAAGTGCCTGCCTCTGTGGCTCTGAGCTGCCAGTGTCTCATGACCAACCAACCCCTTCCACCACAGCACAGCAGCAGGAGGCTGTGCTCTGTTTGCCCTTGAACTAGGAGCAGCCTCCCCAGAGCTCTCCCCACGTGCTGGTATTGAGCAGAGGTGGCCTCCTGGTTGAGTGCAACCCCCAGTTCCTCTAAAAGCTGCTGCTTTCTGGAAATCCGTGTGACATTGATCTCACTGCCCCTGCCGCCTGCTCTGTGAACGCCCACTCTCACGGCTGCAGCAACCCTGCACCTGCCTCTCTCGGGCTTGCAGGAAGGCGCTGTAGGCTTGCTTAGGGTTTTTCTGCATGACCAGCTTGCCCATACCAGCTACCCTCCCTTAATCAAGGCTTTGGTAGCTCACATCCATCTACTCCCTGTGCCAGCACAGGCTCTGGCTCCAAGGTTATTTTCTTCCTGCCTGCCGGCGTGTTTGGCAGTTCCATGTAAATATTAATTAAGCTACGGCTTCCTCTTGCAGGTGGTTGTTGATGATGACTCAGAAGGCATCCTTTAAAGCCGGGCACCTGGTTATTGTTTTAGCAAAGCGCTGGCCATGTGACTTGTTGTCAGCACCCAGGTCTGAGGCCCCAAGATTCTCAGTTGACGTGTTGCAGTGTGGGTAGACAGGCTGAGCCTATAAACCCAAAAACTGCTTCTGCATTAACTCAGTTTCTGTACCGAGTTCACATAAGAACCAGCACAGACAGTTAGTAGCTTATTCTGTGTCAGGAGAGTAGAGTTAGCAGCATTTTATGTAGGTGAGGGATCAGTGGCATGGCATTTACCTGGTTTTCTGTGGATAAATGACTGTGGGGTACCCCTTACTGCTTGGGTCTGAAACTCTAGGCTGGAAAGGAGTAGAACATTTGTCTTCATGGGCCAAGGTGTCAGGTGGGAGGAGAGGTTGGGTGACACTGGGTGCCAGGCACTGTGGCTAGCCACTGTCCCTGGTGCTTCTGGGTGTGTGTGTCCTGCACTTTCTTTTCAACCCTCACCCAAATGAACAGGTCATTGACCATCTCAGGACCTTGTCCATTTTCTGTTGTATACACCCAAGGACCTTGTCCATGCTTGGCTGTGCATATCCACCAATTTGGAAGGCAATGAGGAAAATGGGGTGACTCCAAGTAAAAAACAGCTTAGATATGAACAGGTTATGGGAACCATGCAGAAAAATCCCCTACAGTGCTTTGAAGCTGAATGGATACCGTGTGTGTAAAGTCTGCAACATTATGACTCCTCCCCATCTCGGAGCCCAGGCCATGCCTTAGAGTTTCTAAGAGTAGGGTACCTGAAGGTCTTTAGTGTGGCTGCACCCTCTGTGTCCTCCTGTCTTTTGACATTTGCTGGTGCTGCAACAGAATGCTGCAAACTAGATAACTCATAGAAAACAAAGAGTTATTTCTTATAGTTCTGGAGGCTGGAAAGTTGAAGGTCCAGTGTCTGCATCTGGAGAAGGTCTTGCTGAATCATCCCCTGGTGGAAAGCAGAAAGTCAGCTAAGCATGCACCAAGGGTGGGAAGGGTAGGGGTAGGGGCCAGGACTTGCTTTCATAACAATCTCACTCTCAACTAACTTCTGTGATGACAGTATCTATCCATTCACAAGGATGGATGTCACGGACGCTTCAGATTCCGGAGGGATCTTTCAATCATATGCTGCCTACCAAACATGTGGGTGCCTGGGTCCCTAACGCTCAAGGCAGCCCCATCAGCTCTCCAGTGGAGTCTCCTTCCTGCTGCTCTCCAGGCCGGACCAACATATGGTGGCTCCGGAGCTCTCACTGTCAGCATCACTCCTGTGGTTCCCCAGCGTCCTGTCCTGAAGGGATCTGCAGCAGCAGAGTCTCCGTGGCTGGCCTCTGCCAAGACCCTAGGCTATCTGTCACACCCTTTGGGACCTGGGTGGGGCTACCTCATAGCTCCTGAACTCTGTGCATTGGCAGAGTCAGGACTATGTAACAGTTGCTCTGGCTCTGTACCTGTGTGACTGGGCAGAGGCCTGAGCTACACACAGATCTCTTGAACCACGGCTGGACAGCTTGGAGCATGGGTCTAGGCTGCAGGAGCAGAGTCCCAATGCAGGTCAGAGAACCCTGAGATTCCAGAGGCACCTCTCTGGAAGACTGGCCTGCAGGGCAGGCTGTCTTGAAGTCTCTGAAGCAGCTCTAGGGTCCTCTCCTGGCCGTGCAGGTAGCTAGCATTTGGTTTCTGCCCGTGCTGGCTACTCTAGCAAAGATAGCTTGGCCACATGCTCAGTGGACCCTACTGAACTCACCTTTCTTACATGGCATGGTCAGTAGTTTTCTAGCACTGTGGCAGAATATCCAGGTTGATCGATTTACAAGGAGGAAAGGTTAATTTTGGCTCATGGTTTCAAAACTTTCCATCCACGGCTGCTTGATGCCATGGCTTTGGGCTTGTCATGAAGTATGGTTTGTGAGGAAGAGTAAAGCTGCTCACCTTATGGTGTCAGGAAGAAAAGTAGAGAGGAGAACCCAATGTCCCCACATCCTAACTTCCTTCCAGCAGGCCCCACCTTTTAAAGACATGTAGACATCCTGAAGGTTGCAGTTTGGGCTTCCTTCCTCTCTCACCAGGTATTTCATCACGAGGTGGGTGATATTTCATCACGCCAACTTCAATGGCTTTGCTTTTGAGGCAGCTTTTCTACCTGATGCTCAAGGTCATGCACTCATGGTTCAACATGGACACACACACACACACACACACACACACACACACACACAGCCCAGCTCTTTACAGAATGGCCACCTTCAGCTCCCAGCCCTTTCCCTCTCCCTCCTACCTGAGGTCTCTGAACAACCCTGACGACCAGGATGTACATCGTGAGCCCTAGGTGATCTCCAAGGCGTTCCCATGGCTTCTCCACTGCCTACCTTCTCCATCAGTAGCCAGCTGGCTGCCCCAGCTCCTCCGGCCTTTCTCCGTGACACACGCCCAGAGCCACGCCCACCTTCCCAGGCACAGTCATGTATAACCTGACAGTTTGGGTCTGGGATGGGCCAGCTATAAAATGTGGGTCCTATGTGATTAGGTCAGTTCATGACATCATAGTCGCCTTAGGTTTTATAAGTTCATTCTGTGCTGTTCACCTGATGACAAAATCATCAAACCCTGTGTTTTTTTGGAGTGTGTTCCCTATCCTGAGGTGACCCTGGGCTGCGTTTGTTGTTGCAATGGCCTCGCTTCTTGGTACTGATTCCATCATATTTCCTTCTGTGTCCCTCCAACAGAACAATGTGGACCCGGCAATTTATAATGAGAAGACATTTCTTTTCAGAGTTCCAGAGTCTGAGAAGCCCAAGGTCAAGGGGTTGATTTGGTGACAGCTTCGTGCTGCAGCTTACCATGGAAGATAAGAGGGGGAGGAGAGAGCGAGGATGCACGAGAGGAAGGAGTGGATGGTTCTGGTGATTATTTTTATTTGAAATCCGTGCCCAACATAACCTGGCTTTATTTAATACTGCAACACACATCCCAGCTAAGAACAATTACAGGGAAATTCACACACCTAATTAGGCCTAACCATCACTGGGGTTTCTTGTGAACCGAACGACCTTCCAGACACCATCTCCACACTTCTCCATTCCCTCCGCTAATTGAGCCAGTGCTGAGAGTGAAGTAGGCATGGCGTAGCTGATGCAGCTGGCAACCGCTTTCTTTCAAACGGATGCAGGTTGTGCTTAGTGGAGGTGACTCGAGGAGATTCAACAAGACAAGTTACTTGTGTTTTTCTTCGCTTATCAACTCCACTGAAGTCATCCTTGTTCTCCCCAGGCCTTGTCGAAAGGTCAGGCAGGCAAGGTGCTCACTGGCTGGCCACTCTCCTACTTGTGCCTTAGACACAAGCAGTGTGCATACCACCATCCACAGCCTCTCAGATTTGATTTAACTGTTTGAAATCCGAGGTGTGGAAAGGTGGTCCCATGAGGATCAGAGTATGCCAGAGCCAGAAGCAGATCTGGGAACCAGCAGTTCAGCCCAGCAGACTGCCAGGCAGATTCTCATGCCCATGCAGCCAACTTCTCTGAGGGAGGCAGGCCTCAGATTCCCCTCCTGGGATCTCCTTACCCTGTCAGTCCTCCAGGGTCCTCACCACACTCCTCTTTGTCGGCATTCTTAGTATCTCAATGACGAGCCCCTCTGTTACCTCAGTGACACTCAGCACAGCAGTGACCATCAAAGACACAAGACTGGCTTTCCTCCTGGTTCTTACCCTTTGTGCATGATGACATGGAGGTATACAGGGGCCCTGTGAGTGGAGCAAATGGCTTGTGGCAGAGCCATGATCTGGCGTGCCTCAGGCTGTTGCCAACTGCTGGGTGGGAGGTATCCTTGTGACACCTCTCTCCTGATGCTGAGGTGTTCAAGCCTTGCCTCTAGCTCAACAGGATGACCAAGGGCCCAGGACATCAACTCTCCAGGCCCGTGTTTCTCTGTACTAGTCCTTCCCACCTTGTCTTCCAAACAGCCTTCTCTGGTGTCCCCTTTTCAGGGTGTATTTACAGCCTCCCAGGATCCTGGTCAATCTTCAGTATTCCCTCCAGGTGTCAATCACCTTGGAGCATGTACTAGGCTGGAGCATCCAGAGGGCTCTTAGCTCAAAGTGGACATCTTTGATGCTTCCTGTGGACCCAGTGTTTCCCAGGTCTAATCAGAAGCCCAGCAGTCCCTATAACAGCCAGTGCTTGATCATGTGTTCTGTGGCTTCTGAATGTCCTCACATGGCAGTGTTCCAGCTGCCTGGGACTGGCCACATGTGTGTGCTGTGGCCTCCAAGCATATCTACACAACTTCAGCACTTACCTCCACACTCTCATCCGACCACCTTCCACCGCATCTGCCTCCTGGATCCCCGCTCATAGAACTCAAATCCCAAAGTCCCCACGAAGGTGACCTAGTTTCGGGACTGACATCCTGTGCTATTTTCCCCACTTTGAGACGGATTATTTCTTTGCCCCTTGGAATTGATGCTAATAGGGTTTTGCTGTGCGTATTCATAATTCTCTGGGCAAGTCATCTGGCCATGCGGATTTTGTGGAGCAGAGCTCCTCAGACTTCACTGCACATAGGCATCACTGGGGAGTTCTGTTTAAATGAAAATCCAGTTTGTATAGGTCTGGGGTGGGGTCCGAGAGCTACATGTCTGATTCGCTCTCAGACTCTTGTACTGTACCTGGTAGAGAAGATTTATCTGTGCAGATACAGGGGCAGCCTAGTTCCCTCAGCTCTGGGCAGTTGTTCTCACTTGCTTGGTGCAGTCTCATTCTCCAAAACATAGACTCTACTTGTGTGGAAAGGAGTCTATGCAGCTCTTCTAACTTATTCTTGTGTGTGTGTGTGTGTGTGTGTGTGTGTGTGTGTGTGTGTACGGTATGTGTGCATGTTCCTGTGTAGATGTGTGTGTGTATGTGTATGTATGGTATGTGTGCATGTTCCTGTGTAGATGTGTGTGTGTGTGTGTGTGTGTGTGTGTGTGTGTGTGTGTGTGCGGTATGTGTGCATGTTCCTGTGTAGATGTGGTGTGTGTGTGTGTGTGTGTGTGTGTGTGTGTGTGTGTGTCTACAGAGGTTAGAGGACAACCTTGTTACCATTCCTCAGGTGTCTTCCATCTTTTGCTGGAGACAGGGTCTCTCATTGGCCTGGAACGTTGCCAAGGAGGCTGAGATAACTGCCCAGTGAGCTTTCAGGGAACTGTCTCTCCCTCCATCGCCATCTCTGGGACAGCAGGCATGCACACATGCCTTCTGGGGATCCGAACTCAGGTCCTCATGATCACTAGAGAAGCACTTTAATGGCTAAGCCATCTCCCCAGCCCAAGTCCCAGTTATTCTTGGGGCTTCCTCTTACTCACACATGAATGTGTTTGGCAAGCTTTTAGTGAATAGCTATGGATCAGGCCCCATGGCCCCTACCATGCTGTGCAGATCTTGTCCTCATCTCGGCCTTTTCACACAGGTGGGAGACCCTCCTCACAGAGGCTGTGCTCCTCAGCAGTCTCTCACTGGAGAGGAGCCATCTTTCACACCAGTCAGGAGGTTACTGGGAAGATGGCTGCTGCAAGTGCATCTGATCTGGGAGCTCAGGTACTGAGTTTTATCCCAAGTGCCATCTGTGGGTTCATCCTCCACCCACTCTGGCTTTGTTCTCAGATAGCTGTTTTGTTGTGGGAAGCCATGACCAGGCTTGGGCAGTTCTTTTTATGTTTACCCGTCTCTCTCTCTGTATGTATATGGTGTGTATACCCATGTATGGACAAGGGTGTGGGTGTGCATACGTGTGTTCACACATTTTGAGGCCAGGGGTAGATGTTGGATGTATTTCTTGATCACTTTCCAGTCTGTTTTTTGAGACAGGGTTTCTCAGTGACCCTGGAGCTCATCAATTCAGCTAGGCTGGCTGTTGAGTTTCAGAGATCTACCCACCTCCACCTCCTACTCAACTCAGGTATAAATATACACTATTACTTTAGGGTTTTATTTGTGTGCCGGGGATCTTAATTCAAGTCCTAATGCACTCCTCAACTGAGTTATCGCTCCACTTCTTTACAAAGACATAGAATGCCCCTTGTCAAGTTACATACAATAATCCCCCCAAAATGATGCCAACTACAAATCTGTCCAAAGCTGCCTTCTGGACACCCCACCCATGTCCAGCCATACCCACAGCCCTTCCAGGGTGCCTGTCCACCTCTAACACTACCAGGAGCACTAAAAGCAGGGTGGCGGGGGCTATTGACATCCGGAGGAGACCCCAGATACCCCAATGGCATCAGGCCACAAGCTTGGCTTGACCCCCCATCAGCCCCTCTGAGGACCCCAGACAGCAGCCTGAGCAGTCATTGAGATATAAAGGTTACAGTCTTGACAGTCTGTCACTCTTCTGTGGGTGTCCCTCACCTGCCAAGCCAGGGTTTGCAGTCTCAACTCAGCCTGAGACTCACCTGAGCAGGTTTCAAAGCAGCTTCGGCAGCCTAGACACCAGGGCTTTGCAAGCTCCTGGCTTAGACAGTGCAGCCCAGCTGGGACCTGCAGTGATGACCAGGCTTGGCATGCTGGGGAGTAAATAATTTTAAAATATCAGGGGTACAAGGAATCGTAGACCTGTCAATTTTCACCCTTTCAGTTTATAGGTAAAGTGACTTGCCAAAACCACACAGTGTAAGTCTAGAACAGGCAGCTGACTTCCAGCTCTGTGTTCTTTTTATAACCCCTGATTCCACACATGTCAAAAGGGGAGCTAACCAGAACACAGCAACACAGCCAAGGGCAGAAACGCTCCCTGGCATATCTGAAAAGGAAGAAAAATACTTTGAAAATATTAAAGGCTACTTCCAGATGTCAAACGAATGTCATGAACACAGCTTTAAGTTTTTCAACACACTGAGACTAATTTAATTTATTTAAATGTCTTTGTTAGCTTGAGGAATTCTTAAGGCGGTTCTTCTTGTCATGTTACCCCACTAGGAATCGCCTGCGAGCTACCTTGAACTGGAAATAACTGGAAAATTCGTTATACTTCAACTGATCAGGATTCAAGACACTTGATTCTTAACAGTTTGTGTAGGATCAAAGATATGGCTGTTCTCCAAGAAACCTGGGATGTTTACATCAAAGTTGGAGTTGAATCCTTTTCAACCTCACACTTACTCTTTAGTGCTCAGATTTGAGTTCTTGTTGTAGATCAGGTGCGCGCGCGCACGCGTGTGTGTGTGTGTGTGTGTGTGTGTGTGTGTGTGTGTGTGTGTGTAAGTGTGTGCATGTGTGAGCACATGTGACTGTTTGTGGGTGTGCATACACACAGCCATAAATGTGGGAGATACATGTATATGTTCAGGTGCATATGCACACATGTGCAGGTGGAGGCCAGAGGCTAGCCTTGTCATTTCCCAGGAACTGTCCACCGTATTGAGACAGGATCCTTCAATGACCTGAACTCACCAAGTAGGAGAGCCTCAGGGGTCCACCCAGCTCCACAGCCCAGGGCTGGGATTCCATCATAAAGCATGACTTTTTATTTTTTTAACATAGGTTCTGGGGCGTGGGCTTAGGTCCTCATCCTTGCATAGCAATCGCTTTACTGGCTGAGCCTTCTCCCCAGCCTGGGAAGTGCTTCTGACAGAATACATCTC
>CABHPP010131382.1:0-40080 GCA_902168425.1 Peromyscus attwateri | reverse complement strand
GTAAATTAGAAAGAATGAGTTTAAAGCCATAAATATATAAAACATTCATCCTCATTAGCTTAAAGGTTTGTTACCTTAGGTGATCATCAGATAACATTGGACTTTCCTTAGGGTTTATGCTGGTTAGATATAACCTCCTAAGTGGTGATATTAAAATTATATATATATATATATAATTATATATAATATATATTATAGTTATATATATATATATATCCAAATGCTACTATTGAGAGTATAAATTAGGGTCACCTTGTTTGACAGTGTTTTTAAAACTATTGAAATGTTCAGAAACTTAGACACTGAATTTCTATAAATAGCAACCTTATCCTCTGCCTGAGAACTAAGACCCTGAAAGAGCTTTAAGAGAACATGCTTTAGTTATGTGGCAACACAGGCTTCCTGATGTTGAAGCACGAAATCAAAAGCCTGGACATCTGATTACAGACTTCCTTGAACATCCAGAAGCCTCCCTGACAGAACAAAGCCTGTATTATTAATGGTAAGCCACAAAGGCTCACTAGGGCACACAGTGGCTTCAGGATTATAGATTTCAAACTGAGGAGGAAAGGAGTAAGCTTCAAATTGAAACGTTTTCTTCATTCCCATTCCTAAATTCATCCTTTGAGAGGGTAAAAATGTTTTTCTGACTGTCTTCATTTCTATTGAGGCATCAAGAGTAAAAAGTGGGTGTTACAGTTCGTGTGAAATGTCTATCTCTAAGCAGAGTTGCAGACACACAGACTTAAAAAGAACTGATCACAACATTAACTATAACATCATGCAAATAAATGGTCCTAATTACATATTGTACAGCATTGTAACCAGGAGTCATGGAGTGGAATGTATGACAGAAGGGTTGAAGTTGAAACAGAATATCTTAATAACTGATAATATTAAAATGCATTTGATAATGTGTAAATAATGGGATATTATGGAGCTATGAAAGTGTTTTAAAGATCCTTTTGGGCAAGTCTCATATTAAATCACTAAATTTAAAACTCAACATACAAAATAACATATGCAGTATATAATAATATATATAAATGCATATTATTTAATTATAAGTTATATAATCTTTATATGTATATTTTTGATATATTGTTAGATATATATAATATTTATTGTTATAAAATGCCATATATAATTGAGATACCTCTAAATAAAAAAACATATTAGCAGCAGTGTTGTGGTGATAGGATTTTGAATAATAATGCTTTTCTACTTTATATTCTTATTGAATATTACAAAAATCTCCTCAACCTTATATTGGTTATCTAATAATAACATATCTTGCTGATATGTATCATATGTAGCCATCTTTTTCAAGTGAAAATATTGCTGGGAATAAACCTGGTGTTGAAGAATTTTCTTTTTAAATCAGCTTGTCATGATGGATAGTAGATTCAATGATACTGAATAAATTATTCTCACAGATCAATTAAATGGGTGTATTTCACTGTACATTTTATAAAAATAACTTAACACAATAACTGTACAATTGTTGAACTTTTTAATTAACCTTAAGTTTTTATAGTCCTGTTAAAATCAGAGTACTTCTACTCAGATTCAGTGAATTCTTTTATCCTTTTGAATATGAAATCTGACTACTAAAAAAATTTAAGAATTTTTTTTTACACTGGAAATGGCTTACATTTTATAAATCATTTTCCTAAATCAAGAGCATAGAAAGGGGATCCTGGAGAGTTTGCTAACATATTCTACCTGTGAGGGCAGAGGTGGCCAGTCAGTGCAAAAGAGCTGGGGGCACATTCAGTGAGAGATGCATAATGGATCAGATTGGTGAAGGAGAACTGATGTGATTAAATTTGCAATCATTAGAAAAAAGAATCCATATTTTTTTTACCTTATTTTGAAATTAATTGAATTGTCTTGACAATGAAAGTCAGACTAGGAAAGTGGTAAATACTGTAATGATGGCACTGTAGCACATAAGGAGGGAATCTAAGATCAAGCAGGACACAAAGTTGAGTCAGTAAGCAGTGATAGCACAATGACTCACATATGTCAGCTCAGATTGAAAAGTTATGAGCACATGGCAATCTCATTAAAAACCTGGGAAGTATACTATTGTTTTCAGTATGGCCACATTCCTTTTATGCCATTTTCATCCCCTGTTGACCTGTTTCTTTTAAGAGGGGCGGGTACTCATATAGAGCATATATTGCCCAGTAAGGGACGTGAGAGAATGAAGATGAGAGAAGAAAAGGAAGATGAGTTTGCAGTAGGTGTGTTGCCCTTGCTATGGGTGATAATACATGCAATTAAGCCCAAGTCGGAGGGCAGAGCACCAGTAGAGTAAACTCCTCTGTGTTAATCCTTCCTTGTGCAACATGGAACACTATGTGCTCCTGTTAAAGTAACTTTTGTCCTTACTATGGATAATAATATTCAACTGGGGAAAATCTCTGAAAATAGAATGTCCCTGGAAGACATTGGGATTCTCAAAGGACAGTGAAAAATTAATTTAATTTATTTAGCATTAGCACCATATACAATCTTGGTGGCTCTCAGATTACAGATCAAACGGTTGTTCAGGTTTTATTTTTCTTCTCTCTTTCTTTTGATATTGAAGATAAAGGTGTCAGGAGCAATTGTCACAAGCTATTATGGGCCGTGACACAATTACAGCTTACAGCAACTGATAATTCAGATACCAGTCCACCAGATGAATGGTTCTCTCATGGAGGAACTCTTGTTGGGCAGGACCTGCAGGGCCACGGGCTCTGAAAACCTGGCTGTTTTCATTTGTAATTTCATTTGTGTGATATCAGCTACAATATCTCCCCTTTACCATGCATTTTCATGTAATGTGTACAGGCAATCTCATGATTATATCTCAATCTTATGGACACATATATTTGTGAGTGGTCAGGAAGACAACTTCTCATTGAGCTGTGTAATTTTGATGTATGGACTATATGTTAGGATGTACTTCGTGACTGGATCTGTTGTTCCACAAAGACTGTAGACCCTTAAAAGTCTGCTTTGTTCTTTTTGCTCAGACTAACTGCACACATTTAGTTCATTTTTACCTCAGAGCAAGTTCAAACTAGACTAAAGGCCTTTGTTTACTGATAATAAGTTTAAACTTATGCAAAAGGTCAGAGTTGCACATGTCTAACCATGGTTATCTACATAAAGTACCCTAAGAAAAGCATGCCAGTTCTTCACTTGCCAAGTCTGCTGATAAAGAGCTGTCTCAAAGTTTGTCCTACTGGGCACTGTGCCCCCTCCCTCTGGTCCTGAAACTTTGAAACCTTGTGTTGCTATGGTAAATGGTTCAGCTCCTTATCGCTTACCCTAGGAATGTGCTTTTGACAAATGAGAGGTAACTCTTGTAATATTTTTTATTGCTTCAAGCCTCCTGTTGAAAGTGAATTTTTAGGCTAGATGAGAAGAAGCTGGAGGATGAGAACAGAGAACCAGAGCTAAGAAATTATAATTAGGACAAGAAAATTAGAGGAAAAGAGAAGAATAAAGAGATATGTTTGAAACAGCACACATGTGAATTAATTCATTTGCCCTCAGATACCCTAAGTTGCGTTTACTTCCTGTAGAGTCCTATATGAACCCTGAAGATAGTCTGCAGAGCTGGAATCTGAGGCTATCGATAATAAATAAGGAGGATCCAGAGATGCCTTGGATGGAATTATAGTCTGAGAACTTAAAATTCAAAGCTATTAGGGTTGCACCAAGGCTTTAGTGCACATCCTTTCCCTGTAATGGACTTTCTGGTGGCACCCAAGAAGATGACAAGCATACAATGTGGAAGTAAGAAAGATTTAAGTAACTGTTAATCATATAATTAATATAACTGGAATATTTGCTTAGCTACTGCCCAAAACTTCAATTAGATTCCAGGGTGAGGGGCTTTTCTCTCTTTTCTCTGGGACTCCCCAATTTCCCTTGCCTTTCTGTACTGCCTAAGCTCTGTTTCTGAATTTGAAAAACTTACAGCAATAGCTGAAAAATGTGGAAGGAGAGAGAAAGGTGGCAGTGAGAGAAGACCACCTGAAATTCCACCTTCACAAAAGAAGAAAGGGAAGTCTATGGCTTAGTGTGTTGTCATCAGCCTCAATATTTGCCCAGAACAGAAATCTATGGTAATCAGGAAAACCGTGCATCTGAAATGCTTGATTTGGGGAAGACTTTTAAACAAGTAATGAAATAGCCTCTCAGCCAGCCTCATGAGGCTGTGGGACAGGAAGATCAGTCATGTGATGCAGCAAGTGGAGAAACTGAGTAATACAACCACTCATCCCTGCTCAAGGAAAGGCGGCATAATCTGAAGCAGTAAGAAAATCGCCTCTGCATGCAACAGTTCATGAAAGCCAGAAGTGACCCTTGCTCTTCTCCTGGGGAGATGCTCTTGAATATAAGGAACTGGAAGACAACAGAGGATTGGCAGGCAACGCTGAGTGAACTGGGCATCAGAGAGGTGGTATTTGATATGGACACGGAGGAAATAGTTTAACCATCTGAAGAACCACAAGATCATGCTAAAATATTTTTACAGAACTCTGAGGAAGATGTGTGGTAGTGCCTTCTGAAGGAATGAGACCAAGATGTGTAATATACCAGAATTAAAACAAATATTTGATATAGATACACTTAGAAAAACATTGTGTTTGGTAGAAGTATCACTAACAGCTAGGTTGCTACTTGGATTGAACTCAGTGATGACCTAGAATTAATAGACTGGAACTCATCAACTGCCCAGACAACATGGACTAAAACAACATAGTTAATTAAGCCTTGGATGTTTCATAGTTAACTCCTGATTAAAAAATATATATACTTAGGGCTGGAGAGGTAGATTAGTGAATAAGAATACTTGCTACACAAGCATGAGGAACTGAGTTCTAACCCCCAACTTCAATAGAAGAGGCTGGGCATGGACACATACCCTTGTAAGCCTTGTATTTGGGGGAAGGAATAGATGAATACCTGGATCTCAGTAGCCAGCCAGCCTAGCTGAAATAGTGAGGTTTATGTTCAATGATTCATCCTGTGTCTAGGAAATAGGTGAAGAGTGATAGAGCAAGACATGTGATATTTTGTTCCAGCCTCTGTATGTACACACTTGGATGCACATAACCAAACACACACATGTAACCACATGTATGCAGCACAGACACCACTATCCACACATATACATGTTCACAGGCATGTACACACACACACACACACACACACACACACACACACACACACACACAAAACCCACATACTTTTTCCATTGTGGTTGCCACACAGTCACTGCTGCTGTATTGCTTTCATCTTACCTCATTTGCTTCAAACACTCATTTTCACTTTGAATAATTCATCCCTAGATGTTTATTTGTAACTTTCACAAATTGCATAACATTCTTCATTTCTCTGAGGCATTTAACGGTGCTATTTACTAGGCCCATTTATTGAAATCTGAAGATTCAATGATCTGTAGTGAGGAAAATTTAATAGATTTCTGAATTAGTGTCACCTTTATATCATTTAGCATGTAACGTACCTGATAAAATATTTTCCTGATGTGGAATCTTTGTATTTGAGTTATTTATCGGTACAGAACACGGCATTGGCAATTTCCTTGTGAATGATAAAAATTCATAGTTCTCTCACTTTGTTATCTTAGCCTTAGCTGTTAAGGATTTTAGCTAGCTTACAGACCGCATCTGATGTTGCTAATAGAACTGAAAACCTGTGTTTATTACTTAATTTGTGATGTTACCAATTCTAAAGTGATTAATCCTTGTCTTTTGTGAAATGATCCATTGTTGTAAGGTTTCAGCATAGATGACTTTGCACCATGCCTTTTTTATGCAAATGATCACCACAGGGTCTGGCAGAAAGAACAAAGATCCAGGGATGTGCACATGCAAATTTAAATGATTCTTATTTGCCTGTTTCTTGATAGGATTTTTTCTAGAATGTTAGGCTTGCTTTATGAATCTAATGTTTTTTGTTTGTTTGTTTCTATCCAAGTTAAAAATTAAGAATTTGTAGGATGGAATTATGATTGAAAAATAATACAATTAAACACATAATACTTGGAAACTAATGGGTCTGTCTCTTTTCTTTAAGGACCCCTGTTCTGTTATAAATATGGTATCTCTCTCTTCTAATATTCTCTGGCTTCAGAGCCTCACCTCAGCTGGCTATGGTCATGAACCCACAATAATCTTCTGAAGGTAAAATCAATTAATCAATCAACCAATCAATCATAATATGACTCTGAGTAGACACTAACTTTTATTATTTCCGAAACGGTTTAGGAGAAAGTGAGATGGTCCAGTAGATAAAAGAACTTGCTACAGAAGTCTAACCTGAGTTTGATTTCCATCACCCATGTAAAATACAAAAACAACAAAAGCAACAACAACAACAACAAGCCAGAAAACTGATACAGTGGCCTGTATCTGTAATGCCAGCATTTCTACAGGGAGATGTGGGCATTGCTTAGAAGCTTTCAGGACAGCTGAATTTAGGAAATACGGAACTTCAGTGCTTAGTAATGAATTAATCATGCAATAAAATCATGATCTTCTGATTCCCATCAGTGAACTTAGTATTTTATACTTAAAATTCACAAGTATGTGTTATCTAGTACTTTTTTCATCTTGTATTTAACATGTAGAGTGAAGAAGTATTTTGAAATTGTTGAAAGGATGTTTTTTTTTTTTTTTCCTTAAGAGTTTTCTGAGTGAAAATAAATAAAGCCTCGCTGTATACTTGTCTTGCTATATACTACTGATGATGGGACAGGCAAAGAACATTTTGCTGATGTTAGGAACATGATGAGCAGCCCTGATCTATCTGCTCATTAACAATGTGCCAAAAGTCCTATGGCCAGGACCATGGTCAGAATGGCAGTTGTTAAAACTGGAATAGTGGCTGCCCTCAGGTTCATCTGATGAAAGTCCTAATTCAGTAAAAGAAGGCGTTAAGGACTTTAGGAGATAATTCAGACTCAGTAAGGTCATAAGGTTAAAAAACTCATAATGATATTTAGTATCCTTTCACAAATAACATCAAGAGGCCTGGCCAGCATTAGTGGAAGCCACGGGGGCCTAGCCAGCAGCTGACCAACTCAGCTACCATCAGGTCCAGATCCAGTACTTTGAATTGGTCCAGTCCAACATCTACCACATCTATGATCTGCTAAAGCACATGAAGGAGCCTGTCCTGCAAAACTAGAGCTGTAGGATCACCATGACTCTGGAAACATCGGGATACCCAAGACAAGTCTTAATGATGGTCCAGTACTGAAGGTGTGTCAGAAACCATAAACCTTGAACCAGACCAATGATTCACTGCAATGACTCACTTTGCCAAGGGAACAAATCATAAAGAGATAGTTAAACCGTGTCTCCGGTCTGAAGATATCAAGAACAAAGTTGCAGTCTTTTTGGAGAAGACAGGATTTGTAGGTGAAACTGAAGATGTCAGAGTAGACCATGTGAAACTTGAGTAAGGCAGTTTCTGGAAACCCATTGCTAAGGTGAATGTAGAAGAAGCAGGTAGGGTTGGCTTTACAGTTTCCAATGTCACTATGATGAATGACGAAAGATTATTGAATGGAGTGGTGGGAAAGATAGAGGAATAGAGCATTGAGTGAGTCCTGGAAAGAGGTGTAACTGGAGAAGCCTGCAGTGGAACAGGGAACATTTTGTTGCAGAGTAGGACAGACAGGGTGATAGGCAGCAACCTGGAGCTTGTACTCCAACTCAGCCTCTATCATGCTGTCTAGCTGCAGGATCACCCTGATTCTGTGCAACGATAAGATGTCCAAGATGAAAAAAGGTTCATTTTTTTTTTACTGGACCTCCTTGAAAGATCTCTGTGTCTATTCTGCCTCCAGAGGCCAGATAGTTATCTGTGATCTGCTGCCTCAGGTCATGTTGAAGCATGAGGTTCATGTAGATATCTCTAGTCCCACAGCAGCTGGGAGCCAGGTTGATGTCCCTGGCATGAGTTACCAGCAAAGGCTGTAGGGACATCCTTTGTCTGAGCTACCCCCTGAGGCCATGTTGAAGAACGTGGTCTGCGCTTCCACTGGAGGCCATGTTGATGTGAGTGGCTTATGTAGCTACCTGAGGCTATTTTGATGTCTGCCAACAAGGGCCATGTCTGGGTCCATGGTGCTACTGCAGTCATAGTCTGTGTTGATGTCCAAGGCTTATGTTACCACTGAAGGCCACTCAGATGTCCCATTGTCTATGCTGCTAACTGAAGCTATATTGATGTCCTTGGCCTTTACTGCCACTGAGGACTATGATGGTGTCCATGACCTGTGCAGCAGCAGAGTGCCATGTTGATGACCATGGTCTGTGCTGCCACCAGAGACCATGTGTAAGTCTATGATTTATGTTATGGCTGACTATAAAGGGCAAGGAAGCTACTTTTGCCGTGGTATCGTTGACTTCAGACTTTTGAGAAAGTGACATAGAAGACTTCTGTAGTAACCCCTATCCCCACTCCACTCCCACCCCTCCAAAGGAGGTAACAGCCTAGACAGAAAGCCAACGAAGAGAACTCTTAAAATTTTTTGATAAGGATGCTAAAGTGTAGCTCTCCACAAATAATTACTTCTGGCAGGAGTGTGGATGGAGAAGGACTCAGTTTTCTGCAAGGGGCTGGCCACCAGGAGTTTGACCATGCTCCAGTGAGTATACTGGCAACAGATTGGACTTGTTTTTTTTTTTTTTCTTTTTTCTTCTACTTCCATTTTATTTGCAGGGTAAGGGGAGGACAGTCACAAGGTTGGGAGATGGATCTGGGCAGACTGGGAAATGAGTGTGCTCAGAGTTCATGATGGGAAATTCCCAAAGAATCAATAAAAATATTATGGAGAAAAATGGCCCCAAGAGACGTCCTTCCCTATCATGTGATGTCACAGAGTAGAGGTTGCCAGAAATATAAGAGAGAAGGGAGGATCTCCCCAGAGCCTGAAACACCAAGAAGCTTGATCTTCCATCTGTACCAGCCTTCATAACAGCAGTAAAAAAAGAAAAGTAGGTATTGAAGCTTCCCAGTTTCTGGTACTGAGTTTTGGCAACTTGAGAAGACTTGCACAGCAGCATCCATGATGCAGCCTCTGAGCAATGGGATCTGGCTTACAACGTAAGTCTTGGATCAGCATTTCTTGTTTATGTGACACTGAGTCATAATTTACGTTTCCTTCCTGTATCCCACTTTTATCATCAATAAAGTAATGTTGACAATAGGAAATATCCCAAAGCATGCCTACTAAAATTAAAAGGTAAGTGTTTTAATGCACGTAACAGGGGAAAGGATTCATTTGCTTTCAAATGAATAGATAAGTAGGTTTAAAAAAATGTCTGCAAAAACGTTTGAGGAATTGATTAATAAATTGTGTGTCCCTGGGCTTACAGTGACAGGTGATGGGAGGAGAGAGAAGACAAGCCTGATATCTACAAAATGATAAACTCAAGACAGGCACCACACAAACGGTAAATCTATGCACTGGCATCTTAAGCATGGCATTGCTCAGTAACACCCTTAAAATGCCACTGATACAGCATTGGATAAAGTAAGAGACCAAGAACATGTTTTCATAGTCACTATATTTTATATTATTCAGGCAAACTAGTAATTCTGAATACCTTCAAGGAGAGCAAAGTGGTGTTTGCATACTCATATACATCTTGAAATGATTGCCAGAATCCTTCACAACAAAAATTGCATTTTGTATGTGCTGAGAATGCCCAAGATTCATCCTTTTAGCAATTGCAAAAAGAAACACAGCGTGATTGTTAACTACAGTCACCCTATGCATAATAGCTCTCCACATGGTTTTACTGATAGCCAAAAGTTTTTAAGCTATGACCAAACTCTACATTCCCCCACACTCTAGCACTGCTTAGCATTCTTTCCCCCACTTCAAAGGGATTAAGGGACTATTGGAGAATCTACATGCATATGAGATCATTTGATATTTGTATTTATTTATCTTTCTCATTTTACCATTAGTATAATAGCCTAGAATGTCTCCCATGTTTCACGAATGACATTCTCCTTCCAGACTCTGCCTATCTCTCTTTCTCCCTCCCCCTCTTTCTCTCCCCCTCCCACTCTCTCTAGTGTGTGTGTGTGTGTGTGTGTGTGTGTGTGTGTGTGTGTGTATCCCTCACTCTCTCACTCTCCTTAACATCCACCAAGGAATGCAAGGCATGCTGGCAGATTCCTTTGTGTCTTTTCAGTGCCCTACACTTGTCTGTTTTATCTAATATACCTCCTGCTCTCTTAACTTTCAAGTTGTGTCTGTCTTTAAAACAGATGTCTCCTGAAGATTCAGGCAGCACACAGCTGGGCTTTGATTCCAGCTATCAGCAACTCCATGCTTTTAATTAGATAATTGCATACATTAGACTCACAGTAATTATTGGTATATAAGGATTTAATTTTCTATTTTGCTTATTATAGCTTATACTTGGACAAAGGACAGTCAGCTTAAAAGCACATGGTACATAAAGCTTGAGTGAACTGGTTAGCATTCTATTTGAATGTCCAACTTGGAGTTTTCAATGTTTATGTTTGTCAATGTTCAAAGATCAAAACACAATGAGGAACAGGGTTTAGATGGCCTAACAAAGATGAACCTCTCAATTTACTAAAAGTGAGTAATATCAAAGATCTAACAGCTGAAGACATAACATTCATATCAATCTATGAATTATAGACCTCATTTTTCTGTAAAGTCATTTTTTTTCAAGTGTCAGAATTTTTTCATGTATTTGGTCAGATTTTCATTTATTTTCCAACACAGCAGTGATCCCAAAGTGTGATCTACTCACCTTTAATTTTAAGAAAATTTCATAAAACTGCATCTATCATCTTCAGCAATAAAAACCATGATCTCTGTTACTTAGCTGAGCTGATCTACTTGCCCCAAGCCTGAGAGATGGAAAGAGTCTAGTGCAATGTGACAAGACTGAATAGAGAAAAGACAGCACAGTCATCATGTTCTCACTAATCATATTCCCACACAGAAGGAAAAATAAAAGTCTTCTAATGTGATACATCAAACTCCAAAGACACTTGTAAAAGTATGAAACATAGACCACATAAAATTGGTAACTATGTGTTGTAGTTTGAATGTAATCGGCCCCCATAAGCTCATAGGGAGTGCTATTATTAGGAGGTGTGGCCTTTTTGGAATAGGTGTGAGCTTCTTGGAGGAAGTGTGTCACTGTGGTAGTGGGCATTGAGGTATCCTTTGCTCAAGCGTTGCTCAGTGTGACAATCAGATCACTTCCTGCTGTCTGTGAGTCAAGATGTAAGACTCTTGGTTCCTTCTCCAGCACTATGTCTGCCTGCACACTGCCATGTCACATCACACCATAATGACAATGAACTAGACCTCTGAAAATGTAAGCCACCCCAATTAAACTTTTTCCTTTATAAGAGTTGCCATGTTCATGGTGTTTCTTCATAGCAATAGAAACCCTAAGACATTACCTATTCCTCACATTTCACAGAACTCTCTTTCTAATCAGCAGAAATACATCTGCTTAGAAATGAATTGTTTATTTTGTATCCAAGCCCAGTAAGCTTTTAAGTAATTCTAGTCATTGTATTTAAATAATTTGTTTTGCAAGAAAAAAATCATTAGAACTTAAGAAAATCAATGAAACAGTCTGATACTAAGCATAGCTGCCAGCAGTTGTTTCCAAGCAGGTGAAAATGTAGATGGCAAGGCACTAGCTTGGCATACCAATGAAGAAAACATGGGTTCTCAGGCAAATGCAGGTCTTCGGTGTAGAAAATATGCTTTGTAGTGCTTTGCAGGGTTTTTTAACCTCTATTCAATTGTACACATTAAAAAAGAAAACCTTAGAAAAATCTGAGAAGAAGAAAATGGATAGGAGGAGAAGGAGGTGATGGTGGTGGTGGTGGTGGTGGTGGTGGTGGAAGAAGGGGAGGAGGAGAAGGAGGAGGAGAATTATAAACTACAACACCAGGTTATCACATGCTTAATATCATGTACTTTGCCTCGGTATACTGATGCTGATAAAGTCTATTTCACAAGAGATATAATCAAACTACATTATACCATTCCACAGGTGTTTCAGAATGTATATTAAAATCTGATCCATGAAGTACATGTGGGTATAAAATAGAGCTTATTTTTATTTTCCTGGTGTTCAATTTGCTACAAAACTGACACCAATGTCCCTATGAACAGATATACAGATATAAGAGCCATTCCTGACTTTTTCACCTTCAAGAAAATTTCAGTGGGCTTTGTAAGAGAAAGGTTAACTTATGTGAATATTTGCTAACAAACATTCCATGTGTATATATATATATATATATATATATATATATACAGAGATTGCTATATGTTTTCACAATTATATTAACTTTTAATTAGATAAGCTTTATTAATGCATGAATATGTGTGGGTGTGTGCATGCTACTGTAAATATACAGAAATCGGAGGACAATTTTCGGGACTTGAAGCTCAACCTTAGTCATATGGGTCCAGTGACAGAGCTCAAAGTCAGACCTAGAGGCACCTTAACCTGTCATCTCTCTGATAATGTTTTCATGGTTTTCGGTCTCAAAAATCTTCAATAGATATTCAAATATTTACTGATTACAAATGTAGAAGATGTATGCATAGATTCATGTTTTCAGAATTCTAGACTCTCCAGAAATTTAGGATTCTCAATGAAATTCCCACTTTGAATAGTTGTAAAGAAGTGTTCTCCATATGTTTAAAAACTTCAATGCTGCTCATTAAATTTTTCTTCCTATAATTACATTCTTGGAACTATTGTAAGAAAATAATTTTTTCTTTTCTAAAAAAATAACCTTTTAAAATTAAATTTGTTCCTTGAAAATTTCATACATGCACATAATGTATTCTTGTTACTCATCTTCATCTCAAATCCTTAGTAGACTCAACTATCCACCCTTTTTTATCCCATCCTTTCTTTCTTTCTTTCTTTCTCTCTTCCTTCCTTCCTCCCTCCCTCCCTCCCTCCTTCCCTCTCTCTTTCTCTCTTTCATTCTCTCTTTCTTTCTTTCTTTCTTTCTTTCTTTCTTTCTTTCTTTCTTTCTTTCTTTTTTGAGACAGGGTTTCTATGTGTAGTTTTAGTACCTGTCTTCCTTTCTTCCTTCCTTCCTTCCTTCCTTCCTTCCTTCCTTCCTTCCTTTCTTTCTTTCTTTCTTTTTTTGAGACAGGGTTTCTATGTGCAGTTTTAGTACCTGTCCTGGATATCACTTCATAAACCAGGCTAGCCTCAAACTCAGAGAGATCTGCCTGGTTCTGCCTCCGGAGTGCTGGGATTAAAGGCGTGTACCACAGCTGCCTGGCTATCCCATCATTTCTATACCATATCCTCTCCAGTTCCCTTCAGAAAGAGATCCATGATCTAATCTCCTTTGTTTAGATTTTTTTCTAGGTATTGCCAATAACAACTCGTAACCACCCCTTCCAAACAATAACAAACATCTATAACCCACCCACCCACCTCTTGGGAATGTGGGTGTCCTGTTCTCTAGAGTGCTTCCTGTTTGTCTGGAAGTGATGATGTCATTTTCTTCCCTGAGTCCTGCTTATACCTCCTGCCTAGCTATTGGCAATTCAGCTGTTTATTGCACCTATCACAGCAATACATTTTCACACAGTGTACAAGTATCTCACAACACACTTGGACTTGAGTTTTTTTCAGGGTAATTGATATGGATCTATTTGCATTCTTCTACATAACAGCATCAAGTAATGAAACACCATTTGTTGAAGATCTTTTCTTTTCTCTATTGTATAATCTTGGCTTCTTAGTCAAAAATCAAGTGTCTATAGGTGTGTGGATTTATGTCTGGGTCTTTGATTTGATTCCATTGATCGATGTATCTGTTTTTATACCAATATCATGCTGTGTGTTTTTTTTTTTTTTTACTTTTATTGATTCTCTGTGGATTTCACATCATGCGTTCTGATCCCACTTATCTCCCTGTCTCCTAGCATCTGCTCCCTGCTCTTACAACCTCCCCAAAACAAAACCAAATTTAAAAACAAAAAAAAACAAACAAAACAAAACAAAAATAAAAACAACAAAAAATAAAAACAAATAGAAGAATCTTGTGGTAGAAGCTGTAGTGTGGCCTTTTAAGACACACAGTTTACCCTTTAGTCTGCTCATCTTTACTTGCAAGAGTTCATTGCCATGAATTAATGGTCTGGTTCAAGGTCTCTGATTTCTGCTATACCACCAATAATGGGCTCTCACTGTGAATCCTCTTGAATATCCTGTTTTTTCATGTGTCATGGAGACTCTGCTGTTTTAGATCTATAGGTTCATCCCCTTCAGATGCTACAACAGTTAATAGGTTTCTTTGTAGTCCTCCGCAGCCTCTGACTCTTACACACTCTCTCTCCTTTCTTTTACAATGATCTCTGAGTCTTGGGAGGAAGGAGTGTGATGTACATGTTTCATTTAGGATGGAACATTCCAGGTTCCTATTCTGGGGACTTGCCTACTGGTCTCTCTGTTAACCACTATCTATAGCAAACAGAATGTGCTCAGAAGAGGTTTAAAAGGCATTAGTCCTGTTGGGTATTTAGAAGTTGAATTTCTATGAAATAATTTTAACAGAAGACACATTAGAAGATTTTATGCTGGTAAGTATCAATTGTAAACTTGACAGCATCTAGAACCATCTAAGAAAAAGCCTATGGGGAGGCTAGTCAGGAAGCTCTAGATTAGGTTAACTGAACTGGGAAGAGCCATCCTAAAAGTACACCTTGGGCTAGGGTGTGGGCTGAATAAAAAAAAAACAAGAAAGTGAACTCAGCATACATACATACTCAAACATACATTGCTCTCTACCTCCAGCCATTAGATGTAATGTATCAGTAGCCTCAAGGTCCTGCTGCCATGCTTCACCATCATGAAGGATTATAACTCCTGAAATTCTAAGCCAAGGCAAACTTTTTTTTTTTTTTTTTTTTTTTTTGTTTTTTTTTTACAGGGTGTCTCTGTGTAGTTTTGCGCCTTTCCTGGAACTCGCTTGGGAGACCAGGCTGGCCTCGAACTCACAGAGATCCACCTGCCTCTGCCTCCCGAGTGCTGGGATTAAAGGCATGCGCCACCACCGCCCAGCAAACTTTTCTTTCTTTAAGCTGTTTTCATCTGAGTACTTTATCCCAGCAGCATGAAAAATAACAAATGAAAATGCAATCTGTAAAAATAATTTAAATTATTTAAGTGGAAAATATAAATATTACAAGTAAAAATATAAGAAAAATATTCATTAGCACATTTTTTTTCAAAAAGAAGGAAAATATCAATAGAATGAAAGGCTATGCAGCATTTCATGAAAATTATGAACAGAAAAGTATCATCCAGTCAAATGGTAATGAAGTTTCTTAAAGATGAAGGATTTTTTTGGAGACAACTTAGCTGAAATACCATGCTACTCCCAAACAAATAATAAACCTATTACCCAGTTAGCTTCAGATGATCACAGTTTTTTCATGGAATTTTTAATTTTAGTGCCAGAGTGAAAGGACACCTTCCACAAAGTTCTAGAGAAAATAAAGATCAATATAAAATGCTTGTAGTAAAATATTATCTTGGAAAGAATTGTTTATAGACTACTTCCAAACATTCATTTAGGCTTAACACCAATTTGAGGTATCACCAGACACATAAGAGCAGTGATGCTCCTTAAAGTATGTCAGTGCAGATGTGATAAAAAACAAAAGTACAGGGGCTGAAGAGATGGCTCAAAAGTTAAGAGCACTGGCTGCTCTTCCAGAGGTCCTGAGTTCAATTCCCAGCAACCACATGGTGGCTCACAACCATCTGTAATGAGATCTGACACCCTCTTCTGGCATGCAGGCAGAACACTGTCTACATAATAAATAAATCTAAAAAAAAAAAAAAAGTACATTTCCACCATTCAAAACCATGCCATATTTGTATCTACTTGATCTCTGGGTTGCTCTCTGCAAGTAGAGCTGGTACCTATATGAAGCCTTCACTCTAGTATTCTAGTATCTTTGGTGTGGGAAAGTACATCAACCCAGCCACAAGACATTTGACCTAGAATCTGTCGTGCTGGCCAATATGTTAGGGCAATGGTGGCAGAGAACCTGCAGGAGTCGTCAGCTAATGTCTGATTTGACATAAGGCCCACTCCATGAGACAGAACCCACACCTGACACTGTTACGGTAAGCAAAAACCAGAGACTAAATAACCCAGAGACCTAGGGTAAAACCAGAGAGTATTGGTACAAAACAGTATATATACTTGTCATGTATAATGGAAAAAATTATAAATTTATAAACATAATGACACCTAGATAATCTGCTATACTCATAGACGAGTGCCTTATTAGTTATCGTTAGAGAAGCTTCCTCTGGCGGCAGATGGGAACAGATGCAGAGACCAACAGGTAGACATGACACTGAGAGAGTCTAAATAGGAGGGCTTCGTCAAATTACTCCCCTCAGAGCTCAGAGAACCCACAGAAGAGGAGGAGGAAAGAATGTAAGAACCAGAAGGGCTACAGGATACCAGGAGAATAAGGTCCTCCAAATCAACTGAGCAAGACACATGTGAATTCACAGAGACTGAAGCAGCAAGCACAGAGCCTACCAGAGCCTGGACCATAGCCTCTGACTATATATTATAGCTTTTAGCTTAGTCTTTTTATGGGACTCCTGAGCATGAGAATGAGTGGCTCTCTGATTCTTGTGTTTGATCTTGGGACTCTTTTCCTCCTCTTTGGTTGCCAGGTTTAACTTTGAGGTGATGATTTTGCTTTAGCTTATATTTTATTCTGTCATGTTTGGTTGTTATCTCTTAGAAGCCTGTTCTTCTCTAATGAGAGACAGAAAGGGAGTGCATAAGGAGGGGAGTGGAGGTGGGAAGAAGCTGGGAAAAGATGCTACAATAAGAATATAATGTGTGAGAAAAGAATCTATTTTGATAAGAGGGGAGATCATTCCATATTTGAAAAAGCCAGCCAGCCAAATAATGTCGAAGAAAGTCATAGGGAAGTAGTTTTGCTCACTAGTGAAAATGATTTGTTTGGAAACTAAGATGTAATCAAAGGAAGATAAATTGTGTCCAAACAAATTAAAACATAGGAGCAGTGAATGGGCAACATGGTGACCATTTATCACCATTTTGTTGTTTAAAGGGAACTTTCTTAATGAGATTAAAAAACTCTGCATTTGACAAATACAAACATCTGCTTTTATTTGAAGAAAAACCAACAAACATCCAGCCAAGGAAAAGGAAAATGAGGAAGTGTAATGCTTTGTAGCTGCTGTCGTTTTCCCCAAGTGGCAGAAATGTCAACATTGATAACATCAAACCTATTTGTTGGACTTGCCCCACTATATGAGGATAGGACCTGACAGAATTCAGTGTCTCCAAAGAGAGAAGACGTATTTTAAGGCCTGGAATGAGTGACTGTAGCACGAATCTTAAAAGGTCTTATTAGTAAAATCAAACCCGGACCTAGGTATTGGGGTGAAAGCTGAAAGATCAGAGAAACAGAACAGGCCATATCCAACCTTACCTTGCCAACTTCTTAGCTGATCTTGTTTCCTCAAACTGGAAGCCTCTGAGTCCTCATCCAAATGGATCTCAGCTGAACTGCTACTAAAAGTCTGAAAGCTTAAAAAGCTAAAGTTCCTGGTCCTCGTGCCTTATATACCTTTCTTCTTCCTGCCATGACTTCCTGGGATTAAAGGCATGTGTCTTTCCCAAGCAAGACATGGGATCTCAAGTGCTGGGATTAAAGGTGTGTGTCACCATGCCTGGCTATTTCCAGTGTGACCTTGAACTCACAGAGATCCCGATGGATCTCTGCCTCTGGAATGCTAGGATTAAAGGCATGTGCTACCACTGCCTAACCTCTATGTTTAACATAGTGGCTGTTCTTTTCTCTGACCCCCAGATAAGTTTATTGGGGTGCACAATATATCAACCACAAATGATATAAACAAATAGACTGAGGTTCAGTAAATAATGACATAAAACATCAGAACCCTGGGCAGAAAGGCAAGTGCTTACAAGTCACTTATGATGATTAGCCTGTGAATCTTAATGAGTAAATCATTTAAACTGGATGGCAACCTTATATTTGAGGACTAACTACTTCCTGGAGCAAAAATAAAATTATTGTTTGCCTAACATCTTTTGTTGGTCAGGCAAGAAAGAAAAGAAAAATCAATCATTTTACAGAGTTACTTAGGTCAGAAACAGCAAAGAATGTTTGAGTTAGATTTTCTTATCAGAAGCATGGGGAAGTCTATTGCTGGGAAGAGATACCAAGACTAAGGCAACTTATAGAAGAAAGCATTTAATTGTGTGATTGTTTACAGTTTCAGAGGGAGAGTCTATTATCCTGGCCAGAAGCATGGCAGCAGGTGGTAAGGCATGGGCTGAGAGCTAAAATCCTGATTTAGAGGCAGATGGCAGAGAGAAAGATACTGGATTTGGCATGGGCTTTTGAAATCTTTAGTGACTTCCTACTCTACCAAGTCCACATATTCTAATCCTTCCAAAACCATTCCACCAAACGGGGACTGAGTATTTAAATATATGAGTTTATGGGGATCATTGTCATTGAAACCACCATAGAACGTATCCTGAGTTCAGGCCTTAATTTTAGCTTTTTTAGCTAAGTTTAGCTTTTCTTCGGCCTCACAGGAGGGGTGAACCTGCAGTCTGTAGGAATGTGACCCATACTGCTCTCCATTGGTGCTACTTGTGAGGCAGAGTTCCAGATGTTAACTGTTCTAATGTATCCATTTGTATCATTGATTGTCTTTTTCGTTTTTTCTGAGTATGAGTATTGGATCATTTTAGGAAATACACACTATGTAACTACACATAAAAACTCAAAGTGATGTTTGTGCATTGTAACATTGTCAAATACTAAGGGAACACCTGAGATTAGATTCCATGGGTCATTTCTGACTCAGAAGCCAAGAGATCAAAATAAAGATAAACCTAGTAGTTAAATCCAGGAGTTCAATCTTGGTTGCATAATTGCTTTATAATATTAAAGAGTCCACATAAGTCTATAAAGTGGTAAATTGAATGTTCTTCACTAAAATAGATCATGTTCCATTTGAAGGAGGCTGTATTACATTAAATAACTTCATTTTTAATACCTGTTTCATTTCTTAAAACTCTTTCAAGCATGGAATTCTAGAGTTTTAGAGCATTGTCTACATGCCTGTTACTTTTTATTTAGATCTCGCTATTTTGTTGTTTCCTAAGTTGTTTATGAGAAAGTTGCTGTCAAAGATAGTTTAAAGTTCCTCTCTGATGTCTAAATCTTTGAACTTAACCTTTGTTCTAGTGCCATTTCTGTTGCTGTGATAAAAATCCTAACAAAACAACTTAAGGGGAAAAGGCTGCTTTGACTTACAATTCCAGGTTACAGTATATTGTAGCCAAGACGTTACCATAGCAACATCTCAAAGCAGCCAATCATATCATATCCACAGTCCAGAGCAGAGAGAAATAAGTGCTTGCTCAACTGCATGCTTTCTCTTCTTCTATAATATTCAGAATCTGCTGCCTAGGGAATGTAGTTGCCTAAAGTGGACTGAGTCTTTCCAGATCAATTAAAAATCAAGGCAATTCTCCATTGAAACTCAGTTTTGCAGGTGAAAATTGATTGTGTCAAATTGAAAATTAATACTAACCATCACACCATTTTATTTATCTCTTTTCTTTTTGAAAAAACTATATGAAAATATTAAGATTTCATGGGCCAAAATGAACTCTTATTACAAAAAGAATGATTTATGAAGTGGGTAGCAATTGACAAAATTACTCACTACTATCCAATTTGGAAGAATATCTAATGAAATTTTCTCTTATAAATATAAATACAGGTAATAGGGCAAATTCAACCCTGTACTTTGGGGAAAGTTTCTCAGAAGATTTTCAAATATATTTTCATTGTTTTTGAAACATACATAAAGGATAACTGGATGTCATTTCAGTAAATGTATATTATAAGATGTTTGATAAGCCTAAAGAAAAAAAATTGGGTATGTTGAATCTAATTAGTTTAACTTTGTTTAAAATCTGTAAGTGTCAACCTTTGACCACCATATGTTCCCTGTCTTGTTTGGAAGATCTATTTCTGTGACAGATTATCAACCTTGCTCTTATAAACTCTCTCTGGCTGTTTCTATGGAGATAGAAAAATGATTGTTCTGAGTAGAATGTAAATAAAATCTGAAATTCTGCTTATTTTTCAAATGTATTTGAAAAGTCATTAATTGACTCAATCCAACAACCAGTAATGGGACCAAATGATTTTTAATGTACAACTCTGATCTGAGGAATTTGGGCAGTTTTTATGGTAAAATGAGTATGAATGTAGCAATAAGTTTGATTCTATATCTTATAACAAAGAATGCGTAAAGACTTAGAAAGGAACATTGTGTGTAGAACTGTATTGAAAAATCACATTTCAGAACTAACAAGCAATGGTTGATATAAACAAGAATAACTGTCAGACAGATTGGTTTGGCTGTCTGGACACATGTAATGGAGCCAGACCTGCTTTGGGAGAAGAAATGTGGGAAAGATATATGGATCTCTATTTTAAGCAATTCAGCTATACAAGAAGCGCTGGAGGACAGAGTGAGTAGGCTTTCATATCAGTGAAGCATTTGCTGGTGTGGCAAACTACTACTAAATTCTTATTTGCCAAGAGTGTCTAATGTACTACCTGTTGGATGACTTCCTATAACTGTGTTAGGGGTCCCTGACCTCACTTATACTTCATAAATTGCTAGACTGACTCACAAGATGTGAGAATAATATAAATATAAACAGGTGAAGAAGGTTTTTGCTGTAAGGAGGAATAGAGAAATGAGGCATCAACTAAACACATATGAAGTCAAAGAATTAAAGATGTTTAGATATTGCTATATAAATAGACATAAAATGCAGATGTCTGTCTAGACAATAAAACTGAGACAATAAGAGCACATTTATATACTGATGAGAACAATGTAGTGGCTAATGAAAAATCAACAAGAGAAATATATTTAGGTAGATATGAGACAGGGCATTAAGTAAAAGCACAGTCTGAAATGCTAGAACACAGAGAGCGTTTGCTTATGAAATTTTCAAGAATAAAGATCATTTTAAAAAGATAAAAATTAATAAAAGAAAAAAATGGAGACAATGGGATGTACTCTAATAGATATGCAAATGGAGTATAACAAAAGGTTGATTTTCACATTTTTCAGTTATGCAGGATGCAGAGTTGTCAGTTACAATTGAGGATGAGGTAGAAGATATTTGGAAACCAAGAAAGGACTCTGAAGGAATCCTTTATAACAAAAAGTAAATGAAAGATAATTGATGTATCATTGCCCTACATAATAAAGACACACTTTGAAACTTAAAGTTTACTAAAGATTACCTATTTAAAGTGTACTATTCCAGCAGACATTCTAGACTGGATAATTTCTACAGTATTGATTAAAAAATGCAAAAACAAAAATACTATGCTCCATAATTCTTAGCGTGTTTAGCAAACCAAATTTATTTCCCATTCACTTTAGGTAGAGATGGGGCATACAAGTGTGCTCCCTTTGACATGATGACTTTAGAACCAAATACAACACAGTTTTTTTTTTTTCCATGAGAGGATGGAAAGCCAGTTCAGGATTTTATATTTACATCTAGGAAAGGTAATTGGTGAACTTTCATTTGTCCTGAATTAATCACAAGGAAGCTTGAAAATATGGAACACATGGCACAGTGAAAGAAAAGCATTCCTCTTTTCTGTTATGCATGCAGACATATAGGAGATATAAGCTTAGAAACTATTAGGAAAGATTATTTAATTATTAATATATAAAATAGAGGGTTGGGGATTTAGCTCAGTGGGTTCAGTCTTCAGCTCTGGAAAAAAAAGACAAAATAAAATATAAAATAAAAAGATAATTTAAGATATACAAAAGAAGTTGTGACAATGATTAAGTCTAAATACTAACCTTGAGATAAAAGAGAGAGAGTTTGTATCAGTTCCTGTAACAAAATACCTGAGGATGAGTAATGAACGAAGAAAAAACGATTCATTTAGCCCATAGTTCTGTAACCAAGAGTATAGTGGTAGCTGTTAGGAACTGCCCAGGTGCTCCCCTAGCCTGCCTTCATTGATTCAGTGCCAACAGGCATGACATCACCAGCCTCCAAATGCCACACATGTACCCTGTACCCGTTAAGAGGTACCCACCATCATGGCCCACTGTCTAGCTCTTGCTCTTGCTCTCTTGCTCTCTGTCTCTTAGTCTGTCATACTCTCTGTCTCTCAGAGGTGTCTCTGCTCAGAGGTGGCCTTTGGTCATCCTCCAAACTCACAAACCTCTCCTGTAAGATTTGTTGCATGATGTGATTTCTGCAGCATCCCTTGCCTTGATCTGCCACGGTACTCTTCTAGGGCTCTATCTCTTATATCCAGTCAGCCTATAACAGACTCACCTTCCGGTTCACAATTTGTTTTCTACCCCATCCAACAGCAGCAACTGATAAATTTTCCCTTTGGTTGGCATAAATGCTTCCCTGAATCTGAGGGAGTGACCTCTGAGTGACTGCTACCCCTCTGGTATTCTTGCAGGCAGACGTACCCCCAGCCACCACGTTCTTTAACATTACAGTTGACACTTTTTGCCAACCCTAACTCTGACCCTTCCTTCCCTTGGGTGAAGCTTCATTTTTTTTAGCTGGCTTCATTAGAAAGTCCTAGTACAGGGCACCATGTCTTCTTGGGCTTTTAGCCTTATCCCAATCTGGTGAGGTGAGGACCACTCCTCATTTCATCCTCTCAAGTCCTGGGAACACCTTGAACTTCAGACCTTGGACCTTTCCCTCTTCCTCAACCATGAGAACAATGTAGCTTTTCCATCTGGCACCCAATCTGAAGGATTCTAAGTTTAAAGGCTTTCACACTGAAAGTGATTAGGGAGGGATGGTCCTGCATTCTCTGTTTCTTTTCTCTCTTCTCCATGCCCTGTTTGTTTTTGTCTAATCTCCCAGCTATATTATGTAAATGTATGGTCTTTAAATTAAGGTTGCTGTAAGTTTGTTGTGAAGTGGGAGCCTGAGCCAGACCTAGCAAGAAACGGAAAAAAGCAAAGGAGTAGGGCAGTTGCAGACTGCACATACCCACTCTCCCCAAAGCAAGGTGCTGGTGCAACTCTCCTGAGGTGGGTACCAATTATTTGTGAATTTGATTCCAAATTCTAGAGTCTGATTCTTCAGCTGCTGCTTCTTTCTGCCCTTCACTTGGATAGAAAAAAATGTGTAACTGTCGTCCCCAGATCGTAGGTAATCACAAAAGACAGTCACAGAGACCAAATTCCATATGTAAATCAAAGAACCTTTATTTTAAGCTCAAGCTTGGTCTCTCTGTCACTCTGAGAGCACTGAGCCCAGATACCGTGTAGGGTTTTTTTTGTTTGTTTGTTTGTTTGTTTGTTTTTTCAATCATAGTAGAGGTTGTGGATGAGGGAATTTCCAGGGTTCAGGACCCTGATTGGCTGACATTTGTCTAGGGGTGTCTTGGCAAAAGGGGAATAGGTGTGTGCTGGGCTCAGGCATCTGGCAAATTTTATCTAACCTTATCTAATGGTTGGAATGTCTGAAATGTCAAATACTTTCCCTTAGATGCTGGTCTTCACTGAGTGGTGTCGGCTTATGACTTTTCCTGGATCCAGGTGCTGCCTTCCAGTAAACCAAAACTCAGGCCTACATTTTAGCTGATTTTTTATGGAGCCTGTCATGGTAGCACCGTATCCAAGCTGCTGCTTGGGTCCCATATAGCATTTACAAAGGGTCTGAGGATATGAAAGCTTAAGTTGTAAGGATCTAAGGCAATGTTTTAAGATATGTAAATGCAAGTTATAAAGGTCTAAGAAAGTGTCTTAAAGTCTGTCAATGCAATTTGTAAAGGTATAAGGAAGTGATTTAAGATATATGTAAAAATAAAAGATGTGGGCTGGAGAGATGGCTCAGTGGTTAAGAGCACTGGCTGCTCTTCCAGAGATCCTGAGTTCAAGTCCCAGCAACCATATGGTGGCTCACAACCATCAGTAAGATCTGGTGCCCTCTTCTGGCCTGCAGGCAAACATGCAGGCAGAACACTGTATATATAATAAATAAATAACAAAATTAAATTTAAAAAAAAAAGATGTTTCAGATTTCTTTTCCTGTCTATGCTATTGTTATATTAAGACTTCATAGATAAATTTCTAAATGGTCTTATTAAATAAAAAACATGGAGCCAGATGTAGGAGTGAAAACCTGAGAGATCAGGAAAATAGGGAAAGCCACAGCTAGCCTCATCTCACCAACCCTGCAGCTTCCAAATGCGAGCTACTTCCTGTCTACCCACACCTATATGCCTTGCTGTTCTACCATCTAATTTGCTCTCTCTGCCCAGCTACATCATTCCCTCTTCCTGCCCATCTCTGTCACTTCCTGTCTGTCTGTAGAGACCTCCAGACCTCCAGACCTCCGTGGTTAGCAAGTGTTGGAATTTAAGGCATGTGCCACCACACCTGGCTCTGTTCGCAGTGTGGCCTTGAACTCACAGAGATCCAGACAGATTCCTGCCTGCCAAGTGATAGGATTAAAGGCATGTGCTACCATTGCTTGACTTCTATATAGTGGCTGGCTTTTTCCTCTGATGTCCAGTCAAGTTTCATTTTATTGGGAGATACAGTATATTGGGGGACATGATACATCACCACAAGACTTCAAAAATTAAGAGTTTTAACATTAATCAATGGAGTTCTGATAAGCAATTAATCTAGTTCCGGTAAGTGCTGACTACTATTGTCATAGTCACAAGCTCAAGATTTTGAATTTCTTTCGGTTACCTTCTAAGTATAAACTTAAAAGTATTTCTCATTATGCAAAAAACAGCTGTGTAATCTATATACCCAATTACCTGGACAGTCCATTCTTTTAATCCAGTACCAAGGTCTGGATAAAAGGTCTCCAAGCTTTTACTATGACTCAAAGGCATGAGTTTACTGTCTTTTCTACAATGTATTTTCAGTGTATATTACAAATAGTAATAATGCTAACATATCTAAAACTTCTGTCTCTTTTTAAAAACTTCAACAAAAATGCTTACAACCCTCAGGGAATCAACTTGGATTCACATCTTATAGGTCAATCCAATTCCAAGTTAAGTATTGTCAATCAACAACCTGTTCTCCACCAGCCAATTTTACCTATTCCTTTGACTGGGATCTCTCTCCCATCTCCCACCCTCTCTCTCTCCACACCCTGGTCTAAGGATTCCCCTCTACCACCTACCAGGACCATGGATCTAAAAGTTTCAAATGTATACCTGAAAAACTAATTTTCTCCTCAACTCCTTAACTTTACCTTCTCTTCCTAGTCTACCTGTTCCAACAGATTTCAAATCAAATTCAGAATGCCCCAGCACCAACCCCAGGTGTTCCCTCAAAATCTGCATCCTGGAAAGCTTCAAAGTGGCTAGGCCCAGATGGTCAAGCCTCACAGAGACTGCTTGTACTTCCCTAGCTGAAGATGGTCCTGCAGAGCCTGGAGAGCCAGTGAAACAGCCTGCTCTTTCAGAACTTGGCCAGTATCCCAGCTTCCTTGGGCCCCCAAAGGAAGGTCAAAGCCCCCAGACAACAGGAAGCAATCTAAATAGCATGGCACCCCCATTCCTACCTCACCATCACCCCTTCCTATTTCCTCACCTTCTATAATAAAAGAGAGGATTGTTAGGGACTGCCCAGGTCCTCCCCAAGTCTACCTTCAGTGACTTGGCTCCAACAACTATGTTATCACCAGTTGCCAAATGCAACCAACGTGCTTTTAAAGGTCCCCGCCATCATAACCTGCTCTCTAGCTCTCTCTCTCTCTCTGTCCCTTCCATCATTTCTCTCTCCATTTCTCTGTATTTCTGTCTCTGTTTCTCTCAGTCTCTATGTCTGTCTCTCATCCTCACCTCAGAGGGTGGCCTTTCACTCCCCTCCACCCAATCTCTTGCATGAGATCTGTTGTGTGGTGTGATTTCTGCAGCATTCCTTGGCCCGATCTACCAATGTCCTCTTCCACTGCCAAAACCCTAACAATAGCACCTGTTCTGCTTCCTGTGAGGGCTACATGCTCCATAACAGGAAAAGTAGAGATTAGAATTAGTCACATGCAAAATGGCAGGGAGACAGATGGGTTGGCCCACTTCACAAAAAATCCACTCTCGAAGCGACCAGCAAGTCTAGTAAGACTAAGGTACTCAGAAAAGGCCAAACTGAATCTCCAGAGAACCAGCCAACCCCAAGAGAATAACTGTAATCAGTTCATGACACAACCATCTACCATCAGGCTCTGCTTCTTAGAGTACCTGATGCCTGCCACAGATGTTTGCCTGGAGATCATGTATCTATAATATGAACATTTAAAGGAAACCATATTCACATAATAATGAAGGTTATTAAGTTTTGTGGGGGATAGGGAATGTATAGTGGCTTTCACTGAGGGGATTGGGTAGCGGGAAAACCATGTGCATACTTACACGGAAAGAAAGTTGGGTATTTCCAAAACGAACACACCAGGAAATTTATAGATACTATAAATAATGCCCTATCTGTTCTTCAGGCCTGTTGGAATAAGGAGTATGTTATGTGTGTGTGTGTGTGTGTGTGTGTGTGTGTGTGTGTGTGTTTGAGGGGAGGGGAGATGGAAGGGGTAGGGGGTCATTATTCAGGATATCAGTTTAGGTATTGGTAGAGAAAAACCATTACAAAGAACAGAATCAAACAAACTCAGAGGGTGGTGGTGATGGGAAGTGGGCACAACATAGAGTCTGGCAGAGGTGATAATGCAGAAAGGAGAAAGTGGCCGGTGACTTCCTGTGGAGAGAGAAAAGCAGCAATAATAAAGAACACAGGAGACAAGATATTTGCTTCTCTCAAGTACAGTGTCTGTGACTACTTTCCGGGTCATTGTGCTGATGGCGTCATCTGGTCTCTGATATAATCTCACTGGCTGTATTTACACTAATCCAGGCTTCCTTAAGGGGGATAGGGACCTAAACTAATGGTTAATCTGCAATGGTTAGTTTCAGTTATCTCCTTGTCAACTAAATCACCTGGAAAGAATTCTCAATTAGGGCTTATCTAGATCAGGTCGGCCTGTGGACACCGCTGTAGAGTCTTGTGCTAAACTAATCACATCAATTGATATGGGAAGACCCACTCACTGTAGGTAGCAGCATTTCTAGGCAGGAGATCGTGTCTTGTATAAGTGGAGAAGGTGACCAAGCCCAGGACTCCATGCATTTCCTGCTCTTTCTTCCTGATTATGGATGTAGTATGTTCAACTCCTTCAAGCTCCTGCCACTGTGATTTCCCTGCAGTAGTTGGCTATAACCTGGAACTGTGAACTAAAATAAGCCTTTTTCTCCATGAAGTTGCTCTTTTCAGAACGTGAGACCAAAACAGGAGCAACATACCCTGTAAATTAAGGATCTCCCTATGTTAAGCCCCTACTTAACAAAAATAGGTTTCTATGTAAGAATAACTTTGTTTCTTTTTTTGTGTCATTTCTTAAAATTTTACAATTAATTTAATTTTACATATCAGCCATGGATTCCCCTGTCCTTCTTCCCCTCCCCCCCCCCCCACAATCCACCCCCCATTCCTACCTCCTCTAGGGCAAGGACTTCCCTGGGGAAATATCTGATGTAACTTGCAAAACATGTGACCCTATTTACATGAAGTATATCCTTGTCTTCCTCTTTCATTGTATTTTTCTAACAGTCTCTAACAGCCAATTCCCTCTTTCCTGTAAACACGCATACAGCTGTTAATCTCTTACCTCTCCTCCATTAAGGGGACCTCAAAAGGCCAGAAAGGGCTACTCTCTAAAATCCCGACTTAGGGTAAGACAGCCGGCTGGCTGGCCTGTCCTGGGTGCACCTCTAAACTAAAGCTTGCTTTAACTGGATAATTGTGGAACTGGTCTATCTCCTCGCGATTTTCAGGTTCAACATTAGAATAGTTTATCATGACGACTAGAAAAGAAACAAAAACACCATCCAAATTTCCTTGATTTACACCAGAGTTAAGGAACCAAGTAAACTCATGATGCTAGGTGGATTGATTCCCTCCAGTTGATGCTCCAAATTCCTAAAAATGAGGTGCTTACAAAGAACCAGGAGAAAAGCAAGGTGCTGATCACAACCTCACTCAGGTTCTTGGCCTGCAAGCTCCCCTTGGTTGCTGGAAGGTGCTGGCTGCTCTTTGCACTCCCCTACTCTTAGCAATTGTGCTCCTAGCACAGCCTTACTTATCACATGTGCAGCTGGTCATCTGTGGAACAGGCTGAGTCTGTGACATTCCGAGATCATCTTTATCCAGAATAGTTCACCTATAAGAGCCTATTTCCAAATAATTCCCAGGTTCTAGATGGACGTGAGTGTTCTGAAGATACCATCCAATGCAGTGAAATAAGCCAGCCTCTGTGGGCACCTGCACTCATGTGCACATACCCACACAGGCATATAATTAAAAAGAAAAAAATTATACAACTGCTTTTATATTTATTTTCTAATAAATCTTTTTTAAAAAAAAACACAAGATTTTAAATCTAAGAAGAGAGATTTTAAAAAATAAACATTTCTTCATAGCTCATTTAATAACCAAACTTTCTAGAAATCAGTGGAAGTTAAGAGGACAATTTCCTAAGGCAAACATAGCATATGTGTGTCTTAACTAGGGATAGAGACCTAGAGTGAAATTCCGATGGTGAGATGGAAGTGATAAACACAGTGCAAAGATTATGGCTTTATATTCATGTTAATTATTTTGGTATTTATTCTACAGTAAGGGGATATTTGGGATTATTTTATTTAAAACCGATTTGATTTTTTGAAGGGTATTCCCAACCAAAATTTAGAGAAAAAAATGGAGGAGGGAAGATTGTGTTTGAAAGATGCAGTATAGTAGCTCATATCTAGGGTGATATGTGATTGCTCTGGTCTGGATAGGCAGGGATGAGAACTCAGATTTGACAAACTTTGATGGAGCAGAAATCATAAGACTGAAGAAGTGATGAATGAGAAGATCAAAGACACGCCCTAGGCTTTTCCTTTGGTCAAATGGATTGTCTTTTTCTGAACATGTATGAAAAGATGGTTTTACGTTAATGTCCTGAGGACATGACAATTTCAATATGTGGTATACAATCATAAGCATAATCAGTTAAGTAAAAATATAATGACTTTCAATCTAGAACTACTTTTGGACTAAAGGGTCTTTGTAGCATCTGTTTCTTAGTCCATGAACATATAGAGCTGATTGCTCATCATATTAAAAATTAGGATGATATTGTGCCTGTAAAGTTTGCTTTCTAAATACTTTTGTTTATGGCTATAGCAGAGTCTTCTGCTGAGCTTTGGTCAGATAAGCATCTTTTTGCTGTTAGTGGAGGTAACTGCAAATACTCTTAACTGCTCAAAGTGCTGTTATGACTGTTGAATGCTCAGTCTTAAATGGGATGTCTAGACATCCTTCAAAGGCTTAGGGAACATCTCTGAAGAGGTGGAAGAAATAATTACAGAGCCAGAAGAAGGGGTGGAACATCATGGACAGCTGTCCTTCTGCATGACATATCCACTGTGCTCATGAACACAGACCAGCTGATTATTATTAGCACAAGACCTGCACAAGATTGAGCCCATCAACATTGCCTCATGGGAATCAATCTCCCCCAAGATCCAACTATACCACTCTTGGGCATATACCCAAGGAATGCTCAATCATACCACAAGGGCACTTGCTCAGCTATGTTCATATCAGCATTGTTTGTAATAGCCAGAACCTGGAAACAACCTCGATGCCCTTCAACTGAAGAATGGATAAATAAAATGTGGTACATATACACAATGGAGTACTACTCAGCAGAGAAAAAAACAATGACATCATGAGGTTTGCAGGCAAATGGATGGATCTAGAAAAAAATCCTCCTGAGTGAGGTAACCCAGACTCAGAAAGACAAACATGGTATGTACTCACTCATAGGAGGATACTAGATGTGGATCAAGGATGACTGGACTGCTACTCACAACACCAGGGAGGCTACCTGGAAAACAGGACCCCAAGAAAGACATGGGGATCGCCCAAATGACGGAGAAATGGATGAGATCTACATAAGCAGCCTGGATGTGAGTGGGGGTAATGAAGGGCTAGGGTTGAGGGAAAGAGAGCTTGGGGGAGCGGGAGATCCCAGCTGGATCAAGAACAGAGGGAGAACAAGGAATAGGAGACCATGGTAAATGAAGACCACATGAGAATAGGAAGAAGCAAAGTGCTAGAGAGGCCCACAGAAATCCACAAAGATGCCCCCACAACAGACTGCTGGCAATGGTCGAGAGACAACGCGAACTGACCTACTCTGGTGATGGGATGGCCAAACACCCTAATTGTCGTGCTAGAAATCCCATCTAATGACTGAGGGAACCGGATGCAGAGATACACGGCCAGGCCCCAGGTGGAGCTCCAGGAGTCCAGTTGATGAGAAAGAGGAGGGTTTATATGAGCGAGAATTATTGAGACCAAGGTTGGATAAAGCACAGGGACAAATAGCCAAATGAATGGAAACACATGAACTATGAACCAATGACTGAGGGGCCCCCACCTGGATCAGGCCCTCTGAATAGGTGAAACAGTTGATTGGCTTGATCTGTTTGGGAGGCATCCAGGCAGTGGGACTGGGTCCTGTGCTCAGTGCATGAGTTGGCTGTTTGAAACCTGGGGCTTATGCAGGGACGCTTGACTCAGCCTGGGAGGAGGGGACTGGACTTGCTTGAACTGAGTCTACCAGGTTGATCTCAATCCTGGGGGTGGGGGGGAGTCTTTGCCCTGGAGGAGATGGGAATGGAGGATGGGCTGGGAAGAAGGGGGGGGGGCTCGGGAGGGGGGAGAACAAGGGAATCCGTGGATGATATGTAGAATTAAATTATATTGTAAAATAAAATAAAAGAGTAAAATAAAATCATCCACTGGTTGGGGGAAAAAAAAGAAAGGGGATCAAAAGGCTTTACCCTTCACTGAGAAGATGTAGGCAGCTAATTGTTGTTGAGAGGAAAAGAGAGATGTCTTCTTCCACAGTTTAGCCACTGATAAGTTATTCATGATCCTATAAGTACCCCCTCATCTGTGCTTATATCAGCAGTCCCGACTAAACTCATTGGATAACCAAAAAAGGAGCTAGAAAGGAAAATGGGGACTACTGGGAATGAAGAAGGGGACCAGAAGTGAGAAGAGGAAAAAAAGAGCATTAAGGGAGGGACAAATACTTTCAAAATATATTACGTACTTGTAGGAAAATCTTAATGAATCTTATTATTGTGCATAGTTAATAAACACTAATAAAATTGGGACCCAAATATATCCACATATATGATATATATATCCACTTTGGTATTAAAAACATTTCTAATTTCATCACATAGTTACCAAGGACAGTGATTTCCTGTCCTTCAAAGCCATCTGAGGTGAGTCATAGCTCCAAGAATGAGCTCAACACGTACTCTGCAGTAAAGCAGTCTATGACATGAAGCAATTCTTCTGCATAGTGGTAAAAGAATGGACCAGTCATAACGTCATTATTTTGGTCTGAGAGCACAGTTCTTGCCTAGTCACAGCACTCAGAAGTTGCTGCTCTGCTTAGTGACCAATCACCTTTCCACTGTTTAGTCAGGAGTTGAGGGCTGTGGTACAGCCACTGTTAGATGAGTCCACGTACAACAGAGCATCTGGAGATCAGGTCAATATTTTATGCACAAAACAAATGACTAACCCTTGATCATCATCTATGTTTTGTAGTTTATGCTATGATAGTATTGGATGAATTACGAAGAAACAATTGATTTCAGATTCAGATGAAAATTGCCTTCTGTCTATGATGCAAAAAGATGTTAAGTTACTTGGCTTGCTCATATCGAGGTTATATGAACTCAGTAATTGCTTTTGTGGTTATTCTGTATAAAGAAGTAAACAAACAAGGTGTAAGAGAAATTGAAGGATGTCAGAAGAGCATAACTAGTTCAATACTGAAAAATTGAATGCTCAAATTATGTGGTAGGGCAGATTTTCTTGGTCTTTTTTAATAGTGGCTGCCTAAGAATTTTATAAATCTTATAAATACTACTTTTAAATGCTAAATCATTGCTTCTGTAGGTTGTTAACAACTATTTACTACGAGTTGGTTACCTATAGTACATATATATTAAGCATTTTACTAAAACGTAAGAAAAAAAGTTACAGAACTGTCCCAATTCCCAAAATAAAAAGGCTGGCCTCAAACACAGGGATCTGGCTACCTCTGCTTCCCAAGTGCTGGGATTAAAGGCTTGTGTCACCACTAAACTGCTACCAAAATACCATTTTAAGTAAATAAAATCATTTCATTAAATGACTGAAGTTTCTGCAGTAATACACTGCCACAGGGAAAAAAAAATCTTGAATGACAGTATGATACTAATTATCTAACGTTTTCATTGAACATATAAAGTTGAGGGACTTTAACACCTACAGATATCACAAGCATATTGGTAACTTTGCATAACTTAACAGTTAAATTGCTTGTTGTCAAAATATGTGCTGAAGATTTTATATTCAAAAACAACCAAAAAGAAAAAAAGTCTGATGAACTTAGTTTTTAACTTGTACCAGTGACTCTGAGATGACTGTTTATTCTTCTGGCTGCAAATTGGATTGCAACATACTGCCTAGTGCAAGGATCAATCTTGAATTATCTCAGGAAACAAGTGAGACTTGTTCACACCGACTTGGAAGATACTGGTGCTTCAAAATAAAGAGCTTTCCCCCTTTCATTAGCAGCAACAAGAACATACACTTTATTATCCATAAAAACATGTTTTCCAATCCGAGTTTCAGTCATTTCACAACTTGTTCCTTGCCAGAAACTTAAAAGTCAATTCATTAAAACTTTATCACCAGCTATATCATACTCAGCCCAAGAACATTTGAAATCAGAGTGTTTTGTCAAGTAGATACTATTTTCCTTGTAGTTTATGTAATTTTAGAATTCTTATTAAAACAATTAATAATTTCATATTATTCCAAAATTTCAAATATTTATATTATAGTAAATATAAGTATATATATTCTTCTGTTTGTTTACTTCTTTTGGTTTTTGGAAAGTGACCACAGCTTAGGTGTCTTTCAGCTCTGTAATTAAGGCTTTGGCTTTCTTGCTCTGTCTCTAAGGTGTGTCTGCCTCTGGCCAGTGACCTGACTTTCACATTGCCTCATCTCCAGTAGCATGGCTTAGGTTCTTTCTCCTTCCCACTCTCCTCCTTCCAGGCATCTGTAAGATCACAGCTTGCATGTCCCGTGGTTTCTTTTTGAACTATAATTAATTGTCTTCAAGCTTCCCTTTGAGTATCTTTGTTGTCCTTGAGCTTCTGTAGTGAGCGATCTTAAATTCTTTTGTTAATCAAAATAAGAACCCCATAGGCTTCCTGATTTCCCAGGTATCATATGACTGTACTGAGATTCTCTAAGATTCTTTCTTGACTTTTAATTATTTAATTGGCAGAGAAGAGGAACCTGTCACTGAACCCCTTGACAGCATTAGAGCATCAGGTCAATAATATTTCATATAAATATTATTAACCTTTTTCAATTTAAGGTTTATTCTTCATTACAAAAATAATCTCAATTTATATACAAAGTAACTTTCAAAATCGACAATTTTATTATGAAAATTTATTTTATATAAAAATTGAAATGGAATAGTAATGAGGAAAGTTAATTCCAATAAATGTGTAAAGTAATTGCTTTTAGATGCATAGAAAAAAAAGCAGCAAAATTCCATTTTGTTTATGAAGCTATTCAAACATAGGAAAACTGTTTCAGTAGGATAAGGATAAATAAATAAATAATATAATCAAATAAATCTCAGATGACATAACAAAGACATACAAAATAAGTACAATACGTCTAAAATACTTGTCTTTAGTCCATGTACTATTTAGTAAGTTTCTGTTATGGCTGACAATGTTCAAAGAAAATCTGTGCTGAGGTAATAGCTCAAGGCATCCATAGCAACAGTGATAGAGGCTTTATCAGGAATCTCAAACTTCAAACACAATGCTACTGCCAAGCAAGCGAATGCCTTAAATCCCAGGAAGTGATGGCAGGAAGCAGAAAGGTATTTAAGGCATGAGATGAGGAACTAGAGCCTGGTTAAGCTTTTAGGCTTTGAGCAGCACAGTTCAGCTGAGATCCATTTGGATGAGGACTCAGAAGCTTCCAGTCTGAAGAAACAGGATCAGCTAAGGAATTCACAAGGTGAGGTTAGCTGTGGCTTGTTCTGCTTCTCTGATCTTCCAGCATTCACTCCAATAACTGGCATCAGATTTGATTTTATTAATTAGGCCTTTTAAGGTTCTTGCTACAGCACTGATTTGACTAGTTTCACGTATCATGGTGGCTTAACTGTTTGGACTTTCCCCCCCTCTCATTCTGCTCTTAGCTTTTCAAATACTAGTTTTTCTAGGCTGACCATATATCTTGTACTGTTTTTTTTCCTGCTGGGCTTGAGTGAACACCTCCTTCTAGTTAGTATCCAGACTGGCATTTGATAAGGTAGATAATGCAGACACAATTGCTTCTGTTTGTGTGTTGTCAAATCCATGAGTTCAAGTTTCGAACCAGCGTATGAGTTCATAAATTAACCTTTTTTCTAAAGAAGTTTTGTCCCCTAACATTCCTTCCTTGTGATGGTCAAGAAATCTCTATACAGGACAAGGGGAAAATGCTGGTGGTGAAGGATTAGCTAAAGGGAACACAGGAATAATATTAGAATGGCTAGCACAGAGAACATGAAATCTATGAAGTAATGATATATGAACAGTATCCACAGCTTCAGGGTCAAGATAAAGGGTTCTGGGGAAAAGCCTTTAGACTGATGCTTGGTTCATTTGAAGGCAGCCCTGTGGGATCTCAGACAAAGGAAAGCAGCCACAACGTTGCTGGACTTCGGGAATTCGCTAGAGTTCTGCTCCAAGATTCTAGAAAAAGGGATTCTGAGGCAGCAGCACTTCTCCCAAGATCCACCTCTTCATGTTGAGAGCATCCTTGACTCACTATGTGATAACTACTGTACATTACAATAGCCCTTGTCCTAAGTATACACCCCCTTGCAAAAGCTTCCAGAGTAGGCTGGATCCCCAGACGTCACACTACTCCAGCAGCCAGTCCTTAGAGAGAATAGAACAGGCCTTTCCTGGGACTGTCTGTGCCCACTGGGTTTCTTAGCATCATGATTAGGATATATGGTAGACAGCATGAAATCTCAGAGAATTTACAGCCCACTGCTCTGTTGGCTCTGTTCTCTACTAGTTCTTTCTACTCCCATGGCTAAGTCTGTGTCCTCATTACATACACTGCAGGGGTCTTCCAGGAACCATAGCAACAGAAATAGGAAGAAAAATGTCTAGTGTTTGCCTGAAGGAAAGGACCGCACAACGTTTGAAACCATGTTAATTTTCCCTTAGGTAGTAATTTTTCCAGATTGTATAAATGAGAATATGGGGACCTGACACTTTTTTGTAAACTATATTTCTGTTTTGGACCTCAAATAAGTTTTATTTCCTCCCCATAATCACTTCTTTTTTTTTTCTTCCTGTTGTGTACCTCTTTTCTTTCTCTACCTATCTCTTCCCTTCTCTTTTCCTGCACAGTAATTATCCACAGGCTGTCACGTGAAGAAGTAATTCAACAGTATTTTTCATTTTTTCCAATCAGCAACCTTCACATTTATTTGGGGTTTGATATATAAAAAATGACAAGATACTTGAACAGTTTAAAACATAATTTGTCAAAACAAAGTTCTGCCATAAAAAAAAAAAAACCCAAGGGATTTTCATCATCATCAGAAATAATTTTATTATTATCTATTTTTAAAGCAATTCAATGAAACTGGTAGCAAAATGGCACATAGACAATAAACCAAACCAATTCTCGAAGGGCTAAGAGCATGATTACTTCATGTTTTAATCTTCATGTGCAAGTGTCATTATTTAAAAAAAGCAACAGTTGGTTGAAAGTCCTTTAATAAGCATCATTTATTCTTCAAATAATTGGAAAGACTAGAAACAATCATTGTTATAGCAAGCAATATTAATTCTGTCAAATATTAAATTTGGACTAATATTCATAATCAAAAAAATAATTACTTTAAAATTTATGAAACAAAATTTTTAGTTTTATAGGAAATATAGTCATATCCTAGCTTAAAATCCCAGTCTTAGCAACTGTCATAATGCAAAAATACTAAACTTCAGAGCTCATTGGGAAATACAAGACTTTTAAAATCTGACATTTATTCCTAAAAGAACTGTAATGAATAAAAAATGTTACTCTAAAGAAAGCTCTTACTCGACTACTGATATCCAAATGTAAAATAAGTCAGTATATTCAATATGTTTTATCTATTGCGTACATTAACTCAATTCTGCTTTCAATTTTAACATCATGTGGTGTTTTTCAAATGTATTTCACATTTATAATACACACACATTTGCATACAATGTTGACATTTTAAGGCATGCTCTCAATTTGAAGTAACTTGCTTTAACCAAACTGCTCTGAAAACTAGAGAGCCTCTCTCTGTTTTTTGGGAATGCTTCATGTTTTTTTCATCCTAAATTATAGGTAATGTAAAGTACTGGTAATAAAAAAAAACATTCTATATTTTCCAGTAAAATTGTAAAATGGCTAGAAGATTTGATTTCACATCTTATGCTTCTATTTTTCTGTATGATTATTGGAAGGATGTTAGGCTTCATATTTTAAAAGAATTTATTTTCCTTTTCTATGATCTGTCTTGTTATGATAAGAAAGGAGAAAATATTCCATTTCTTACATGGACTATTTTAGGTTGCAAGTATCACGCTCATAATAAAGAAAGAGATAAAAAAAACAGAATTTTTATTTTTGAAATGTACCAATATGTCTCTCATGGGAACACTTTATTACTCTATTTGATTTGGCAAACTGTGTATGTATTCATCCTCTTGTGAGTTTTGTTGTATTTATGAAGAGAAAAAATAGGGAAAAAAGACAAAAGTATTATTTATATTAAATATATCTGTCAAATTCTGAATAATTCATATTAAATTTAAAATACAAGAAATATCTATGTTAATGATATTTTCCTTATGATGTTAAGGTATAGATATGTTTGATTATTTTTATATTAATCAGATTTTAAGTGTGAGTATATAATATCAAAGACATTTAGAGAATGCTAAAGGTTTTAAAGTGTTCCTGTGGTCCATAAAATGTATAAATACTCTTCTTTTAAACTTTGACCCATTTTCTTAGTGAAATTTACTATATAGCTAAATGAAATATATTAAAGCCAACAGTAATGGAAGTCATCACTGCTCATCTGATATATACAGGTGATATTCCAATTTTCACATTCATATTAGCTGAAAAGATATGCCTTGTTTTCTCTATGTTAGGTATTTTTAGGAGAACAAAAATATTTTCTCTTAAGTAAACTTTTCTTGGCATAAAATGTGCATTAGCTATGAAGTCACCAAAAGCCCAGGTGATTAATATTTCTTTGTATTTTAGTTTCTTCTGAATAATTAAACATGCTATGGATATCTTGGATTCTAAAATGAACACAATAATATATGGAAAAACAGACATAAATGAATCTAACGATCTATTCTGAAGAAAACTATGATTCCTAGACAGAAGTCAGCCACAGAAGTTAGTGGTTAATCTCTACATAGAGATAAGCATACATTCTTAATGGGCTCAATTTTAGAAAGAGCAAATTTAAGCAATATAATGATATATTTAATTATAAGGATAAAATCAGGCTTCAGTGCCCTTGTGATGCACTGAATATAGGTGGATTTCTTTATTTTCATACAGTCTTAGTAATGTTTTAAAATAGGATGCATAAAATTCTGATTATTCTTGAACAGTTAAATATCAGATTTCAACTTCTGTATTTTATATTCATTTTTCAGAATCTCCCAGTGATGAAATGTAAATACTAACCAGGGAAATGTCAATAAATACCACATGAAGTTTCAAAATTATCTGTACTTCTCAGAGAATAGGTTTTGTTTTTGAATAGAAGAAAAGTGAGAAATTGAGTACCTTCCAGTCCGTTTCTTAGGACCATCTACAACATTTTAGTGATTTCAAGCAAGGTCCCCGTAGGGAAAAATAAGGTCTCTTATTTTCTTTCCATCAGAGTTGAGTTTCCTCCCGGGAGTCTTGAACAGTGGCATTGCAGATGCTGTTTTTCCTACTGGGTTCACTGTTTGGTAGGTAGGACAGTGGATCTGGTCGGATCAAGTATCTACCAGAGGAAAACAAAGCAGGAAGCTGTATTAGTAAACCAAGGTAACCTTAATTCAAAGTGTCATGTGAAATATTCACTTATTATATGTTCTATGTGTACATTATCTAAACCATTACTTTATAAATAACCAACAGAAAGACTCACTGTAATTAACCTGATATGATTAGATCATAAATGCTAATGAATAAAGTATTTTACTCTTTCCAATTTATGATGCTTCAATTGGTCAAAGCTCCATAATTTATTTATCCTTTCCACTTTCTACCATAAACACTGGCTACTTTCTATTAAGATCTACATCATTAACCAGCATTAGGTCACTACTTATTACTTATTTACTCATTTTTATGATTCATATAATTAAGAATTTGTTGTACGTGATTTGAAAAGCATTTCTAATTTACATAGTTAATTCTTGTTATGGAAAATATTATGCCTATATAACATTTGGATTATCTGGGAAATTGTTCATCTAGTCTAAGATCTGGTATTTAAGATAACAATACTGAAGCATAAAAGCAAATTTATATGTCTTTACTTATTCTTTTTGTTTGTTTGTTGATGTTGTTTGATCTCATAATCTAGTCCTAACTGGCCTGGAACTCTCTATGTAGGCCAGGCTAGCTTCAAAATTGTGGGGACATTCTTGACTCTTTCTGTAACTTTTGGGGTTACATGCAACAGCCACCATGTGATTCTTAGAAAAATCATTCTTAATAAGTTCTACGAGTAAATAAGAAAATGTTCATTTGACAAACTCAAATGTTCCATTAATATTTGGATTTGTCTAGGGGAGGAGATTCTTCATGCTGTGAAGTCATATGTGGCATTATTACATTATTACATGCTACCAGTTCAGGGAGCATATGTAAAGAAGAGAAGGAAATTCTAAACAGCCCCTAAACAGAAGAGAACAGGGTAATACTCTATTAAGGGATTTGGGTTTAATCTTTTTAAAAAATAGACTTGAGAAATCAAAAGCAGGAAGACCATGCCAAACTTGCATAGGGAGGGGTGGGCACAGAGGACAGACTGCTCCTGGTATATTTTAACAAAGGAGTTTGACTAAAAACGTGGTTAGACCAGGAAGTAGTGGTAGGTAAAGCCATAAAGACAGACAGCACAGAGATAATGAAGGCTATTAACTAATGGCTTTCTGGGATAGTCATGTTCCAGGTGAAAATGAAAGTGGAATTACATATAACTATAATAATTTTAGAAGGAAGTGAAAAAAAAGAATTGGGAAACTAATTTAAAAACAATTACCTAACAATGATTGTACTTTTCTTCCTGAAACCTGGATGGAAAAATATTCATATAGTACAGCCCTTAATAAGTATGATGAACGATAACCAAAAGCCCCTCAGTCCAGTTTCTTCAATCAAATAAAAGCTTAAATTGGTGTCCTTGGATCTATTAACAGACTTTCACTGTCTATGCACACTGCTTTCTAATTACTTGAAATTTCAAAAGCATTGTAGATCAATGAAGAAAACTAATAGCACACATTAAGCTGTTTAACGACATTTCATCTAGTGATTTATTGTTTCAGAATCAAATTAATGTTGCTCTTTCATTTGGAATGAACTTCTAGAAGTGAAATTTTAGAAAAAAAAA
>CABHPP010131381.1:0-23156 GCA_902168425.1 Peromyscus attwateri | reverse complement strand
ATACATATGAATAAAGAATAAAGTAGCAAAAGTTCTACAATGTGATATTAGTTTTCTTTGGGATAGCAATAATTATTTAAAATAACATATTTCATTTTGAGTATACATAATCACCAGCAAATCTAGGAGTGAAGAAGGAAGAGTTTAAAATACATGGCATATTATAGAAAAATGTACAAAAGTGGGTTTTTTTGTTTTTGTTTTTGTTTTTACAGGTTTATGTTTTAATATCAAGTCTGTGGGAAGTATTCCTGCTAGTGGTGATCATAGATACCATGAAGTGACCACCTATGGTTTAGTTTAATACTGAGCAGTCACTTATAGAAACTCTTACTCTAGCATGAGCTTTACTACGTATAGGCAGTATAATCTCCATTTGGAAGAAGGTAATTACAGCAGACAGCCTAAGAGTCCCAGCACTGGTCCATTCAAATGGTTTGAAATTTCACTTGCCATTTGTTAAATGTAGTACTATGGAAAAGCAACCTTCTCTGTCCAGAGGGCACACTGCTGTGGGCCCAACTTAAGTGTCTGCCTTCTTCTCCCGTAGTAAACTCCTTCCAGTCCTCTCACTTAGAAAAGACTCCTGTCATTCAAGCAGAATCTTGAAAGCAGCCAGAGAGAACAGACAACTGACTGGTAGGAGGAAAACAATGTGAATTATGACAGATTCCTCACTGGAAGCCATAGAAACACTTGATTTTCTTTTTTTTTTAAAAAATTTAAGAATTTCTTTTATTCATTTTAAATACCAACCACAGATCCCGCTCTCATCCCTCCTCCCGCCTCCCTCCCCAGCCTTCTCTCCCTAACCCATCCCCCATCCACTCCTCCAAAAAGTAAGGCCTCACAAGAGGAGTCAACATTGCCTGGTACATTGCCTCCCTCCTGCATCAAGGCTGAGCAAGGCATCCCATCAAAGGGAATGGGCTCCAAAATGCCAGCTCATGCACCAGGGATAGATCCTGATCCCACTGCCAGGGTTTCTTCAAACAGACTAGGCTACACAACTGTCTCCTACATTCAGAGGGCCTAGTTCGGTCCCATGTAGGCTCCACAGCTGTTGGTCTAGAGTTCATGAATTCCCATGGGCTTGGCTCAGTTGTCTCTGTAGATTTCTCCATTGTGATCTTGACCCACTTGCTCATATAATCCTTTCTCCCTCTCTTCGATTGGACTCTTGGAGCTTGGACTGATGCTTGGCTGTGGATCTCTGCATCTGCTTCCATCAGTTACTGGATGAAGGCTCTATGATGACAGTTAGGGTATTCACCAATCTGATAACAGGGGCAGGCCAGTTCAGGCACCCTCTGCACTATTGCTAGTAGTCTAATCTGGGGTTGTCCTTATGAATTACTGGGAATTTCCATAGCACCACGTTTCTCCATAACCCCACAATGACTGCCTCTATCATGGTATCTCTTTCATTGCTCTCTCACTCTGTCCCTGTTCCAGCTCGATCATCTCCTTCCCTCATATTCTCATCCCCCATCTCTTCCCCTCTACTGCCTTCCCTCCCCCAGTTTGCCCAGGAGATCTCATCTATTTCCCCTTCCCAGGGTGACCAATGATCCCTCTCAGGGTCCTCCTCGTCACCTAGCTTCTCTGGAGCTATGGGTTGTAATCTGGTTATCCTTTGCTTTACATCTAGTATTCACTTATGAGTGAGTACATACCATGTTTGCCTTTCTGAGTCTGGGTTACCTCACTCAGGATGATATTTTCTAATTCCATACATTTGCCTGCAAACCTCATGATGTCATTGTTTTTCTCTGCTGAGTAGTACTCCATTGTGTAAATGTACCACATTTTCTTTATCCATTCTTTGGTTGAAGGGCATCTAGGTTGTTTCCAGGTTCTGGGTATTATGAATAATGCTGCTGTGAACACAGTGTTCTTGTGGTATGATTGAGCATCCCTTGGTTATATGCCCAAGAGTGGTATCATTGGGTCTTGGGGTAGATTTGTTCCCAATTTTCTGAGAAGTCGCCATAGAGGAGTCATTTCTAAGTGAGAAAGGATTTAAAGGAGAAGAAGGCAGACACTTAAGTTGGGCCCACAGCAGTGAGCCCTCTGGACAGAGAAGGTTGCTTAGAGAAACTTAGAAACTGTAGACATGAGCAGTGATTACACTGTGTGTGTACACACACACACACACACACACACACACACACTCATGAGCTCACATGCATACACATATGTATGCATGTATACTTGTGTATGAGTATGTAGATATTTGTATATGTTTGCATGTGTGTGTCTCATCTGTATGTGTGTTGAGAGGTGAATATAGTTATTTGTTAATATTTAATTAACATTATTACTTAAATAATCAAATACCTGTACCATCTTCAGTGTATATATTTTTCTTTATTAAAGAAAGATTCAGCTGGTATCCTTGGGAGCCTGGTACTGGGGGGCTTACCTGAACCCATGAGTTTTGAGACCAGTTTAGGCAATATGGCAAGATTCTTTTTTATGGTGAATTATTTTTTAATTAAATTTTTAATTGAAAAATTCATACAATATATTTCTATCATGGTTTTCCCTCTCAGATCCTCCCTACCTCCCCTCCCATCCAACTCTGCACCTTCTTTCTCTCTCTTTAGAAGACAATCAGACAAACAAAATAACAAACCAGAACTTAAAAAAAATGAAAAAGCACAAGAAACACACACACACACACACACACACACACACACACACACACACACACACCATAAAAACAAAAAAATCAGAAGCTATAACATATATGCAGCAGGCCAGTAAGATAAAAAAAAAAAGTGCCCACACAAACCAATATGAGACAAAAAAATGTACAAAAACATTTAGTTTGTTTTGTATTGGCTTTCTAGTGCTGGGCCTAGGGCCTGCCCTTAAGTGTGGTCCCATATATCCTGTGGGACCCCATCAGAGAAAACTAATTTTTATTTGCAAGAGCTTGACAATTAGAGATCGCTTATTGGTTAGGGCTGGGAGCTCATGTCCACTTCCCCCTCTCAGCTCCAGGACCCTGGCTGGCTGGATCCTGTTCAGGCCCTGTGTATGCTGCCACAATCTCGTGATTCTAGGAAGGAAAACAAATAAATTGCATGGTTTCCTTAAAAAGAACAAAATAAAAAAGATTTATAAGAACATCAACAAGCTTCTGCCCCACCCACTGGCAATTCCCTTGTCTTTCACAGTGAAAACTGGGTTAGCTGTGGCTTTTGATATTTGTGTTCATTTGCTAATATAGCACTGTATTGTGAGTGGTCACTTGCAGACATTACCTCATCACTTATCTTTAGCAGTCAAGGCATTGGCAGTTGCTTATGTCACTCACTGCGGTCTATAAGTGTACTTATAATGTGGGCAAAATCTATGTCATCCTTATGTGGATACATGTGTAAGCTGCGTTTCCTAATGTGGATAATTATCTTGTTTTCTAATCCACACAAATGTTTGTAAACTTACTGATCTATCATTAATTTACCCGTTTTCAAAATTATCAAATAATCTGTCAGTTCTTTGTTTCTGTAGAGAATCTTCATGAGCTGTTTTTTCTTATGTTCTCATCTGGAATGTTCTGTGGGACATCTGACATTCCCTCACCTCTTTGCTTTTCTGGACATGCTATATCCTGGAATGCCTTTAATTTATATTTTTAACCTTTTCAGTAAACACTTAGTGAGTCTTCTCTAATTGGGAAATTTGTCCTTTGGTCTTTAAATTTTTGTTGTTGAAAAATCTTTCCTATGTTGTAGTTGTTTTCAATGTCATAATGTTTTAAATTCTGTTTTTGTGAAATTTCCTCAACTATGTTTTCCAGGCTTGGTTTTTTTTCTTATTTAATTTTAATTTTAGAATTTTAAAAAAGAATTTACTATATGAATACTATATATACATCATTGCTACCCTCTGCTTTCACCCCTGTACAGCCTCCTGTGCTATCCCCCACTCCTTCCCAAATTATTGGCCTCTTCAACACACACAGCATTTTTGTTATTAATGTATAGAAAGGCTACTCATTTTTGTAAGTTTATATTCTGGCACTTTTCTGAAAGTGGTGATCATTTTCAGAAATTTTCTGGCAGAATTATTGGTATTGCTCGTGTATATCATATCATCTATGAATAGGAATTTCACTTGTTTTCATGTTTATATTCTTATTTCCTTCACTTGTTTTATTGCTCTAGCTGGTGCTTCCAGCATGATTTTGAAAAGGGGCGTGGCTATTGGACAGTCCCTTCTTGTTTCTGATTTCAATGAGATTGCTTTGAATTTTTCTCCATTTAGAATAATGTTTACTGTATATTTGTCAGATATCACCTTTATTAGGTTGAGGTATTACCCCTCCAGTTTTATTTACTCTCGCTAGGACTTTTATGAACACATGCTGGATTTTGTCAAAGTCCTTTTGTGCATCTTTTGAGATGATCTTGGATTCATTAAGGGAATTTAAAAGTGCCCCTTCTGTTTCTAATTTTGGAATAATTTAAGATGTAGTGTTTGTATATCTCCACAGAAGGTCTGTTAGAATTCTGCTGTGGATCCAACTGGCCCTGGGCTTTTGCTTTAGTCAGAAGGATTTTTATTAATGTTTTGATCTTCTTATTTTCTGGGAGTCCAAGTTATTGGCCTCCTTTTGGTTCAACTTTGGTGGTTCAAATGAATCTAGAAGTTTATCCATTTCTTTTAGATATTCCGACTTAATGGAGAACAGGTTGTTAAGGTATTACCTCATAGTATCCTAGGTTTTTCTGGTGTCCATTTTTTTCTTTTCATTTCTGGTTCTGTTCATTTGGGTTCTCTCTTTCCTTCTTCTCACTAATTGGGGGAAAGGGTCTGTAAGTTTTGTTTACCTTCTCAAAGAACCAGCTCTTAGATTCTCAACTATTTACATTGCTTTCTTTGCTTCTTTTTTTATTAATTCTCCTCTGACTTTTATTTTTTTCTTCCAGTCCACTGAATTTGGGTTTGCTTTGTTCTTGTTTTTCCAAATTCTTTAGTGTGTGTGTGTGTGTGTGTGTGTGTGTGTGTGTGTGTGTGTGTGTTTGGGTGAAATATTTTGTAGATATCTCTTAGGTCCATTTGATATATGATACCATTTAATTATGATGTTTCTTGCTTTATTTTTCATCTAGATGACCTGTTTATTGGAGAAAGCAGGTTATTGAAACCATTTACTATTACTGAGTTGAAGTTAATCTGTGTATATAAGTCTATTAGTACACATTTTTAAAAATAATACTTTTATTGATTATTTGGGAATGTCACATAATGTACCCCAATCACCCTTACTTCCCAGCCCTCCCAGGTATAACCCCCATTCTTGTGGTCTTTCTCCTCAAAAAAAGAAGATTAGAAAAAAAGTGCAATTTGTGTTGCCCATATAATTACTAGAGCATGGTCAAATTCCCAGTGATCAGCCCCTTGAAGAAATGTGAGTCCTTCCCCACCCACATCCCCACCAGTAGACATCTATTATGGAGAACTACACTTCAGAATCCTTATCACAATTTTTAAGAGCTCTCTTCAATGGCTTTCTGTCTAGGTTATTAATTTTTTTTCAAGGGGCGCGGGGGGGGGGCATGTCACAGAAGCCTTCTATGTCTCCTCTCTCAACTGTGAGTCTGCAGTTATCAATACCACTGCAAAAGAAGCTTCCTTGTCCTTTACAGTCAGCAGGAGCATGGATCATAGACTTCCACATGGTGTCTGGCAACAGCGTGGACCATGGACATCAACATGGATTCAGGCTGCAGCACAGACTATGGATATTCACATGGACTTTGGTGGTAACACGTGCCATGGACATTAACACAGCCCCCAGCTATAGTAGGGCCACTGACAGAGACATGGCTCCCATCAGTATCATAGACCATGGACATTACCTCAACTGGTAGCACAGGGTACTCACATCTACATGGCTTCCCCGGTAGAATCACTCATGGTCCACAGTCATCAACATGGCCTCTGGCATCAGCACGTGCCATGGACCTCAGCATGGTCTCCATGGCTGTACAGACCACAGACATCAAAACCTTTTGCTCTCTGCTGCAGCATGGGTCATGGGTCCATCATAGCCCTCTGCAACAGCACAGACCATGGACATCTGCATGGCCTTCAGTGGCAACTCAGACCAGGGACATCAACATGGCCTTAGGCGGCTGTACAGGACATGCAGATTAACATGGCCTCTTGCAGTAGCTCAGGCCTCAGTCATCAACATGGTTCCGCCTCTCTCCATTGCCACTGTGTACCACTTTGTTCCTTAAGGATAACATTAGTGTTTTATAGATAACAGAATAAAAGGGTTTTATTTCTTAATCCATGATGTTTACATGTGTCTTTTGATTAAGGATCTGAGACCATTAATATTTAAAGTTAAGGTGGGTATTGATGGCTTCCATTTTGGTTTTTGTTTTGTTTCTATTGTTTGTATTATTAGGTGTATGTTTTGTTTCAGTACTTACAGCTTCATTTGTTTTCTTTTGGTATCCTGTTGGCTAGACTTTTTCTTTTCTGTCTGAAGTATTACTTTCAATATTCTCTATGGGACTGATGTCCCATAGAGACATGAATTCTTTAAGCCTGTTTATATCACAGGAAGTTTTTTTGTTTTTGTTTTTGTTTTCCCTCCTGCTATGGCAGATAGCTTTTCCAAGTTGACATCTATGGTCTTCTAGAACTTGAAGTACATTGCTCCAGGCTTTTCTGGTCATTACAGTTTCCATTGAGAAGTTAGCTGTTATTATCGTGGGTTTTCCTTTATATGAGACTTATGGGTTTTCTCTTGCAATTCTCAGCATCTTTTCTTTGCTAAGCATATTTTGCATTTTAAGTCTAATATGACATGTGAAGTTTCTCTTCTGGTCCTTTCTATTTGGTATTTTATATACATGTTGCATCTGAATGCAATTGTATGACTTTCTTTAGTTTGGTGAAGTTTTCTTCTATGATCTTGTTGAATATCTGTTCTATGCCATTGACTTGGGGTTCTTCTCCTTTAATTATGTCTGTAGTTCAAAGATTTGGTCTTTTTGTAGTGTCCCAAAGTTCCTGTATGTTCCTTTTATGTGATTAATTTATTTTCATATTCTTTGCTTGAGTAGTCCAGTGGTCTTAATTTTATATTCAAATAATGATATTCTATCTTCTATTTGTTCCATTTTATTTGTAAGGCTTCCCACCTCTGAGTTTTCCAATTGGGTTTTTCAATTCCATCCTCATTTTACTAAAATTCTCTTCAGTAGTTTTTAATAAAATATCTCTTCACTCAATTCAGTAATTCAGTTTTCAAATCCTGAATTGTCTTCATCATTTCACTCCACTTCATGCTTGTGTTTACTTGCACATTAATCAAGGAGTTTACTGTTATCCTCTTTAGTTTTGAGGTGTTTATTCATATCTTCTCTTTTTTAATTATTTCTTTTATTTTTAACATAATTACATAATTTTCCCTTACCCTTCCTCATTCTAAACCCTTCCATATATCCCTCCTTGCTTTCTTTTAAATTAATAACCTCTTTTTTCATTCATTGTTGTTACATACATGCATATGGTATGTGATGTGTGTGTGTGTGTGTGTGTGTGTGTGTGTGTGTGTGTGATTGTATTCCTGAATACATAAATACAACCTGGTTAGTCTATATAATGTTACTTGTATATATGCTTTCAGGTCTGACTAAATTTGATTTTGAATAGCCAATTGCTGTGCTCTTCCTTGGACAAGATTATTTCTTCACCTCTCAGCATTTCTTGGTTGCTTGTAGTTCTTTGTGTATCGTTGAGGCCTCTTGAGCTTTCCTCTGGCCATGTTCGTATGTTTATTGGTGCTGTCCTTCCTTAGCTCATATTTAGGTAGTTATTTTGGTAAGAATTTATGAGTGAACATTCTAACATTTGTAGGACACACAATGTTACAGTAAACTCCCTGTTCCTCTGGCTCTCACACTCTTTCTTCCCCTCTTCTTCAATGTTCCCTAAGCTTTAGTTCAAGCACCAACATTTACTCACTGGGCCAAGGTCACTTGATATGGCCATGAGAAATGACACCAGACCAGTTGGAGGGTCCACAGCAAAACTTACGATGCAGCAATTTTATTGAAAGCAATCGGATTTTTCTACCTGTATCAATAACAGAATATAATAGCCGGGATCAATACAGTTGTAGTTTCTAGAATACAGTGAAGTTTGCAGGCTATACAAGGTATACAAGATTAATGTCTAAGACCAATTGTCCTGTCAGGTTTCCATGCTTCCTTGACTACTAAGGGGATATACAGAGAAACACAAAGTGGCCTGAATGCTTCACTGCCTGAGGGACTGCATCAGTCTCTCAGGAACCCAAAAAAAGTCATAAGGTATCATATTATTCACTGTCTAGCCAAAAATATCTATAATACATGTAAATTGGTATATAAATATACATATATAGTTTAAATGAAATTCTCCCACATGGACTGGCAATATTTCCTCTAAGAGCCAAAGACCATCTTACAAAAAGCCAGCACCAGGCATTCCTCCCCACACACATACACACAGTGGTAGAAGGTAAATCCCTATTGCTGAACATACCATACACTTCAGACATAGGACCCAAAGGTCCCTGGTGACAGGCTTTCATAGTACCAGAAGGCCCTGAGCAAGCTTTTGAAGGGGAGAAGTAGCCATAGTCTACACAGCTGCATTTCCTATGAACCATGACAATAACTAACTAGCATGCACAATAACTGTAAAGGTCAGTTGTATCTTCTTTAAACTTCCGAATTCTTCGAAAAAAATGTGTGGTTGTTCCTTTAAATTCTGTGTTGTGGTTTTCATCTATGTAATTCTCATTGGAGAATGTTTCTGCAGCACTAATGGGTTTGGAGGGATCCATAAGGTCTTGGCCTTTTATATTGTGTTTTTGCAATGTGACCTGGGCATCTGACTTCTTGCATTGGTTTTGTGTCTAACATGAGAGTCTAGCCTTCCTCAGACTGGGTAAATATGGAACTGTGTAACCAGAGCTAAGCCTAGGAATGTGGAGCCTGTTTGGGCAGGCTTGATCATTGGGAACTCTCCAAGCAAGACCTATGTATGAACTGAATTTCCAAAGCTAGGCCTGTGTGTGTGGAGATGGTGTATTTTAGGCAGGATTCTGGGGGAAACTTACCAGGAAAAGTCTGGACAGGAGCTAGGCTCTTGGCTTGAGAGTAGTGGGCAAGGTTCTGGGAACTCATGAAACAAAGCTGGTGTAAGAGCTGCTTATTTTAATTTTTTGTGGTGCTGAAACTTGAATCCCAACTGTGGTGGTAGGCAAATATTCTATTGAGCTACCCCAGACCTTCAATTTTTAATTTTAATATCCCAAATGATCATATATTCCAAGTAGATCAGAAACTCCATGCTTTTATAGCATTTTAGTATTATCTTCTGAGGATATGAAGATCTTGTTATGAATTTTGTCTTCCATTTGTTAGTATTGTAGTTAGCATCTGTGGGTTTTCATTTTGCCTCATTACTCAAGGTGAGCTGTCACCAGAGTCTTGGGTTTATCTGTTGATGTGGGAGGCCAGCTGGGAGACCGGCTCCCACATTTTACCCCAGGGTACTCTTGAGGAGTGAGGGATAAGAGTTTAAGTAGAAGGATAGAGGGGAGAGAAACAGGTAGAAACACAGAATAACTTTGGGAGGGCCTGGATCCTTATCCAATGGCCCCTCCTGTCTCTTCTAAAGTGCTATTTATAGGAATGCCAAGGGGTGGAGCAAAAGGCCTCCCCCTAGCTTAGCAAAGTGTAGACCCTTCCAATCACCTAGAAACCATGTACATGGTCAAGCAATCCTCTAATTCATCTCTACTCAGATCTCTCCAGAAAAGCTTTGTGAGCCTCCACATGTTGACTTCACTTGAGGAAGTTCACTGGGCTGCTTTAAATGTCAGCATTTTCCTCTTTAGCAATTTCATTACTTGAATCAGGGAAAGGAGAGTTATGCTTGCCAAAGGGCTCCTGTTTCTTTGTAGATTTTTTTATTTTATAATTTAATTTAATTTTACATATCAGCCACGGATTCCCCTGTCCTCCCTCCTCCCCCCTCCCCCCAACCCACCCCCCATTCCCATCTCTTCCAGGGCAAGGACTCCCCTGGGGATTCAGCTCAGCCTGGTAGATTCAGTCGAGGCAGGTCCAGTCCCCTCCTCCCTTCACCTAGGCTGAGCAAAGTGTCCCAGCATAGGCCCCAGGCTCCCAAAAGCCAGCTCATGCACTAAGGACAGGTTCCAGTCCCACTGCCTGGGGGTCTCCCAAAGAGTTCAAGCTAATCAACTGTCTCACTTATCCAGAGGGCCTGATCCAGTTCCATGGGAGCTCCTCAGCTATTGGTTCATAGTTCATGTGTTTCCACTAGTTTGGCTATTTGTCTTTGTAGATTTTTCACCAGTTCCCATTTTCACTTGTATTCCTCATTCTAGCTTTCAGCATCTGAAGTGTCCAAGATGCCTTGGCTACTTGTAGGTCACTTTCTTCCTGAGACCATGTTTGCTGTATGCAGGCTGCAGTCTTCCTGAGCCAGCAGACTTCCAGTCACTATCTCCTTCCAGCTTCTCTGTAATCAGGTTCCTCCTTCTCTGATGCTCTTTTGAACGTTGGGTGCTTACATTTGGTAGATAGTATTTGCTGTCATTCCAGCAGAGTCTGGAGAAGGTGACAAAAATCTCGTACTATCAGTTAGTCTCTTAATGGAAATGAACCCCTGTCTTTTTTACTCCCCACAAATGATTTTAAAGGGAAAAGAACTTCACAACAGCAGCTGAGCAAACACTACTTAAGTCCCTGTGAATTTCAGCTCATGGGAATTTGATAATTCATACAGCAATCTATTTTCTTAAAAAGCCACCCTAATGACAGGACCATTTAAATCATTACAATACATGGTTATAAAGAAAGAAAGTTCCGTGAGCTCACCTGTGCCTGAGACTTGAATTTTCTTTTTCTCTTGATCATGTGGGAAGCCTTGTTGGAGGTGGTCACACTTAAGCAGCTCTTACCCACCCTATCCAGGTGCCACACGCACTGTTTGCAGGTAACTCAGTGGGCTTGCCTTGCAGGTTTAGTCTCCTTGCAAGAGCCGCTGAATATTGGCCATTAGGTGTGTTCCTTGGGCATTTGAGTCCTGCAGAAAGCAGAGAATAGATTTCTTTTTCTATCCACCCATTCTCACTGAGAATCTGTTCTTTTGAAAATTTCCTACGCTCCAAAAATGGCTTATATGAAAAATTATAGTGTCAAGTTTAACCTTTTCTTGGCTTTTGATGCATTTTTTTTTCTGTAAGCAATGCTAACTAAATATAGACACTGATTTCTTTTCTCTAGCTAAAGATTAAACACAGAACAGAATTAAAGGCTGACCTCCGTATATCTGCCCCAAGGTACCAGTCAGTCAGAAATGTATCGCACACAGCAGCAGCAGCAGCATGCCAGTCGGCCGGCTTCCATCCAGGTCCACGTGACTGGAAAAACCCTACTGTTTTTATAACCCCCGGGCCTCTAAACTTCCAGATCCTGATAACCAGATGATGTGTTCTTTGCTGAGTCCACATATACATCTTTAATCTCATTATAATAACATTTGACCCTTTGACACAGTTCAGAGTAGGGAATAAGGTTATCTAAGCTCAGGAAGAAAAAGAGCATAGTTATTCCATAAACGTGTATGAGTACGTGATGCATACACAGTGCTGTCTGTGTGCCTTTACCTGCTGACTCCGACTTCATTGGTGTTGTTCTCTTTATCTGTGAGCTCTTATTTCCTTTAGAAATTATTCTGTTTCCATTGCATAGTATTTGGAAGGAAAGTAGATGTCCCCATCGATAGCTGAAGCAATCTGTCATTTTAAAGGAAAGCTCTCCTGACTTTCTTTTTCCCATGCTCGAGTTTAAGCCAGGTGAACTTTTGGGTACTGCTAAGGCGTAAATTATCCAACATGAAATTGATGCTCTTGAAGTGTGTAATTCAGAGGCTGTTAGTATACTTATAGAGTATAATCATCACCATTATCTAATGCTTGAATATTTCTATGATCCTTGCTTGCTTGCTTGCTCACAACCTATAGTTCCCCCCTAATTCTGTTAAACTGGTTTCTGAGCACCTGTTTTACTGGGGAAAAAAAATCTTCTACAGAATCCAAAAAAAATTTGGGTCCCTGAAGGTAGAAAGGGAGAGTGTATGGTGTAGGGCTAAATAATTCTGGGATTTATGGTTCAATTTATAGGGCACCAAATGCACTTAAAGCCCCCTTGTAGCCAACGATTTGATCATTAGAGCCTAGAAATTGACTGATGGGGATTTTATTTTATTTTTTCACTGAACTTTCATATTAGTTATACTTTGTCAATTTAATATGGGAATAGCACTATGGATAAAGCCAAATTGGCTTAGGCTGTGGTCAATATTGGTGAAGATTAGCATATTATCTTGAAGAAGGCTCTGCTTCCTACACACCTGATTGTTTTCTCCACTCTCCTGTTCACTTATTTTTGTCACATATGCAAGTCAGATTCTTTATCTGTTAAAAGTTTGTATATTGAGCCTTGGTATTTGATACCAATTTTGATACATATGTCATTCAGAATTTTACATTTTCTTGTATATTTTTCTTTTTGTCACCTATCCCCACTGGAAAGCTTGTAGCACTCAGTAAAATGAATATGCTCAGCTAACGACATAGCATCACTGTGGGGTGCTGTTCAATTCAGGACTAAAGATATCACTTCTTTTCCTCCTGCCCCTTATACTGAAAACCGATTCGTTTCTCATACAATATATCCTGATTACAATTTCCCTTCCCTCTACTCCTCCCACTTCCTCCCCTTCCCCTCCCATCCGGATCCACTCCCTATCTGTCTACCATTAGAAAAGAACAGGCTTCTAAGAGATAATAACCAAACCAAACAAGATAAAATATAATAAGATAAAACAAAACCATCACATCAAAGTCAAACAAGGCAAACAGAAGGAAATGAGCCCACGAGAAGGCACCAAAATCAGAGACCCACTCATTCACACACTTGGGAATCCATAACAATACTAAACTTAGAGCTATAATATGTAGGCAGAGAACTTGGTGAAGACCTGTACAGACAACACACAGCTCTAACTAGGATGTCTTCAACAAATCCCTTTCCTCAGAGCTCAGGGAATCCTGTGGAAGAAGAGGCAGAAAGAGTGTAAGAGTCAGAGAGATGGAGGACACAAGAACAAGGCCCTCTGAATCAACTAAGCAAGGCTCACGTGAACTCACAGAGACCAAGGCAGCAAGGTATCAGTTCTTTTCAGACTTCTCTCTTGAGGACATGGCAGTTCCTTCTCCAGGCAAAAGCTACAGTATCAGTGCTTTGGGACTGGGGTGTAGCTCAGTGGTAGCCTTTCAAGCTGCTGCAAGGCTCTGAGTTCATTACCCACCACTGAAAACAACACATATTTGTACTTTGAAAAATCTCACCAGAACAAAATGATTTTCAGTTTCATTAATAATTTTAAGGAATAAACTGTTATTGATTGATTTTATTAGTCATATTATATCATCCTGCTCTTGGGGACTTTGTCACAGTCATGGGTTGCAAAATGTCCATAAGAAGAGCACTTCTCCTGTATAGGAACACACTAACTCCTTTAACGTTGAGTTGCCCCTCTGTTGCTTCCATAAGTTAAACATTTAAACAGGTGACCCCATTAATGGGACAAGAAATGAAGGGGAAAATCCTGTCCCACATAAGGCAGGGGCCTTTTGGTCCCTCTCCATTTTTCCGTGTGTATTTAAAAAGAAACAACTCACATTTTATTTATTATCATATAGTTTGTACAATACTTTCTGCCCAGACTTTTTTTTATTAACTTACTTTCTTTATTGATTCTTTGGAAATTTCACACCATGCACCCAATTCTGCTCACCTCCCAGTCCCCCAATGTCCTCCCCTCACTCCTACAATGCCCCTTCAAAAGAAAACTTAAAATAGTCAAACTGAAACAAAACATAGCAAGCAAGCAAACACACAAACACAAGAATAAAACAAAACAAAAGAAGACCTCTTGGTTTCTCCATCTTTCCCGCCTCTTCGACACTTTAGCTCTGGTGGCATTGGGAGTGATGTGTCACATAGGATACCCTTTTGTCCAATCAGCTTTACTAGCAAATGTTCATTACAATGAGTCATTGGTCTAGCTCAAGATCTCCTGTTTCTGGCACACCATCATCACTGGATCCTCACCAAAACTCCTGCGGTACATCCTGTGGCCACCCCGAGTCATAGAAATCCTGCAGGTATAGTTCCACAGGACCAGTCTCTTCATGAGCTCCAGCAGGTCCTAGATGGGGTAGATGCTATGGTGTGAAATTTCCAAAGAATGTTTTATTAAAATATGGTTTTATTAAAATAATGTCTCTCTAGATCCTACAAAGCCATATTTTATCATAAATGAGTTAGGGTATTCCTTCTCCTGCACTACTGATTTTTTTTTTGTTTTATTTTATTGATTGGGGGAAGCATCTCAAATGTTTTCACATGTAAGGCACTGTCAGGATTTCTTTTACTGTTTTGAAGGAGGTACCACAAAATTTTGTGCCTTAAATAATAAATTCATGAATAATTCAAGATCATAAACTTATGGGATGCTATAATTGTTTTTCTAGTTCTGTCATGGATCTTTCATTTTGGTGGTGTGTAAGAGCATAAAATGTATTGATAATGAAGGGGTAAAATCCACTGTGCAGCTCCATAGCTTGAGAATGGCTATTCTAATTACATAGAGGTTCAATAAAATGTATAAACTTTGGGTCTGGCTAATATTGGTGTGTATGATTTTTTTTGCAAGATTTTTATAATGAAGTTCATTAAAATTTTTGCTAGGCAATAAATCCATCATCTTGCTCTGTGGGCTTACCATTACCTATGGTAGAACACCTTGCTTAGTCTTGATGCAGGGGAGAGGGCCTTGGTCCTGCCTCAACTGAATGTACTAGGCTTTGTTGACTCTCCGTGGGAGAGGCCTTACCCCTTTGGAGGAGTGGATGGGAGATGGGAGGGTAAGGTGGAGGGGAGAGCAGGAGGGGGGAAGGGAGGGGGAACTATGGTTGGTATGTAAAATGAATAAAAAAAAATTAAAAAATAAAAAAAGAAAGAAAGAAATGTGGGCTTGGTGGACCCAGCTGCTTTCCCAACTCCAAGTCTTACCAGGTTAAATCCAGTGTAACTTCTGGCCTGGCCTGTGCCTGGGGAAAACCCTTTGCCTGAGCCTTTAAGGTTTGACAGTTACAGGTCTATCCAGTTGTGAGTCTAAAGTCCATGCTTACTGGGTGGCCTTCCAGCTTCAAGGCTAAAGGCTACTACTGTCAGGCTCATGACTGATATTCGTCCTCAGAGCCTATTACTGTTCACTGTCCTATCTAGCACATTAGCAAGTTTCATAAACCCCTTCGTGTGTTTTAATGAAGACAAGAAATGCTGATCCAGTGAATTTGACACCACGAGGGTAAATGTTTTGGTTGTATTGGCTACTGACCTTCTTAAGCACTGAGATCTCTCATGGTAGAGATTTGCACTTTCGACCACTTTATTTTAGTCTATGAAGTTAAGGCTTTTGGTGTAGTTTAACTTTATGAAGGCACACGAGAAGCCAAATGTTAAGAGAAATGTCAAGTTTAGATGAGGTTTCTGACTTTTATAATATGCTGTGAAGTATATTACTATCATTGTAAACTCTTTGGGTGAGAGTGTCCATTAGGGTTACAATTTCTCTGAAGAAACACTATGACCAAAAGTGAGTTAAGGAGGAAAGGGTTTATTTGGCTTATACTTCAACACACAGTACATCATTGAAGGAAGTCATGACAAGAATCCAAACAGGACAGACACCTAGAGCCAGGAGTTGATACAGAGGCCGTAGAGGAATGCTGCTTACTGGCTTGCTTTCCAGGACTTGCGCAGCCTGCTTTCTTATAAAACCCAGGACCACCAGCCCAGTGGTGCCCCACTCACAATGGGGTGGTCCTCTCACATCAGTAATTAATTAAGAAGACACCCTACAGGCTTGCCTTATGAAGGCATTTTCTCATTTGAAGTTCCTTCCTCTCAGACAACTTTAGTGTGTGTCAAGTGGACATAAAATTAGCAAGGACAGATGTGTCAAGTTGACATAAAACTAGCCAGCATAAAGAGACAATTTTTCCATGTCTATACTAACCTGAAGCAGGAGTAGTTAGGGCTGTGACGTGCTCAGTCAGTGTATTAAGTGCATCATGGTGGCTGCGCTTTGGCATTTAACTTGAAGGTCAGTCAACGTTAGTCAACAACAAATGAAAGCTTTAAGAAAACTTAAATAATTTTAAGAAATATTTTTCACTAATGAGGAAAGATGGGTTTTGTTGTGGAAAGAAATTAATGATAAAGAAAATGATTACCTTCAAAGTTTCTCTAAAATATCCAATCATTAAAATTTCAAAGTCTCTCTAAAATTTCAAAACCTCTTAATTGTGGGCTCTTATAAAATTAAAAATAAGTTAAATATTTTCTTATTTTGAGACCCAAGAAGCCAAGTCACTATTACTATCAATTAAAGCAAAAACGAAGTCCCATAGTGTAAAGAGTTCAGGACTTGTTATCTGGAACTCACCATCCTCTGAGTTCCAAAGGGCCTAAACAGAGGCACTTCTCTGGCCTTACAATCCTTTAATGGTCCTGTATACGAAGCTTGTCTTCTAGACTCAGGTCAGCACTGCTCCATAGCTACTCCTATCCTTGGAAGTTATCCCATAGTATGGGCATCTCAAAACGCTGGTGTCTCTACTAAAATTTGGCTTCGCGTAGCCTCTCCTGGGATCTCTTCATGGACTCTGACCCTGTCACATCATGAATCAACTTCTCTCATGACCCCCTTAATCCTTGGGCCTTTATTAGAACTGAGGCTCCACTTTCACCAAAGGCCTGTCCTGGTCTCTCGTGATCCTAAGCTTCAGCTTCTCTCCATGATACCTTCGTGCCTTCAAAACCAGTACCACTTGGAAAATGACTAAATTCATCTACCGGTACGGAGTACAGCCTTGCCCCACTCTGGACCTCAGCTTCTGTGTGCTGACCCTGAGGAGGAAACCTTTCTAGATGTCGTCTCAGTCATGCCGGCCTCTTCTTAATCACTGCTAACCTCTCAGTTCCAGCTAACCAACATCAATGGTCCTAGCAAAGCAAAAGTTTTACTTTGGGGTGGGGTGGTCTTAACTCAAAAGATAAACTAGAAAAGTCTTGATACAGCCTGCTTCGCTTTGAAATGTCACAAGCCAAGTCTCCATTTGTCTGCACCGCTCTCAGCACTTTTATCTTCCAGGCTCCCACAGAACAGCCCACTGAACTCTGAGTACTCAAGGGCTTGACCAGCCCAAGGTTCAAATCCTGTCACTAGCATCTCAAAAACACATGGTCAGTATTGTCACAGAAACACCCCACTTATGGTGCCAATCTTGATCTTAGTGTGATGGTTTGAGTGAAAATGTACCCATGGGCTCATACATTTGAAGGCTTGGTGTCCAGTTCGTGGAACTATTTGGAAAGGATTAGGAAGTATGGCCCTGTTGGAGGAAGTGTGGCCTTGTTGGAATAGGTGTGTCACTTGGGGTGGATTTTGAGGTTTCAAAATCCCATGCCAGGACCAGTCTCTCTCTCTCTCTCTCTCTCTCTCTCTCTCTCCCTTCCTGCTGCCTGTGGATCATGATGTAAAGATATCAGCTATTGCTCTAGCACAATTCCTGTCTGCCTCCTGCCATGATGATCATGGACTAACCCTTTGAAACTTTAATTAAGCATCCAATTAAATGCTTTTTTTAAAAAAAAGAGGTGCCTTGGTCATGTGTAGTTGGAAATTTTCTCTGGGTCATGGTATCTCTTCACAACAATAGAAGAGTAACTAAGAAAATTAGGGTTACTATTGATACGATAAAACATCATGACCTAAATCAACTTGTGGAGGAAAGAGTCTATTTAATCTTATAGCTTGTAGGAACCTGGAAGCAGGAATTGATGCAGAGGCTATGGGGGAATGCTGGTTACTGGCTTGCTCCCCATGGCTTGCTCAGCCTTTTTTCTTATACAGTCCCCAGGATCGCCTACCCAGGAGTAGCATCACCCACAACGTACTGGCCCTTCCCACATCAATTACTAATTGAAAAAATGTCCCACAGGCCAGTTTAGTCAGGTCATTTATTAGTTGAGGTTCTCTCTTCCCAAATGATTCTAGCCTATGTGAAGTTGGAACAAAGCAAAAGCTAGTCTTTACAATGATCAATCATTATTTACATCTGCAAAGTTTTCTTAACATTTTTGGACTTGTGAATTATAACATGCTATTCTAATTTTTATTCTAATTTAATATTGGATACGAGTTTATCACATCCAAATATGTCTACAAAGATGCATTTTGTTGTGATTTCTAGAGTCTTTTAAATTCTCATCACTATCTTGATGTTCACCAAACAAGCCTTGTTATTTGGTTTTGTTTTTTTGAGCCTGTATCTTACCGTATTTCCTGGGCTGGCCTTGACTCCCTGTAGCCCAAACAATTCTATCTTATTTTCTTGAGTATTTGAGACTATAGACATGCATCTCTTGCTTCAAATGAACCTTTTGTTATCATTTAGGTGCAATTTGTAATCCAATTATTGCATACTGCTTAGCCCAACTGCTTCTACAATTGAACTAATTTTCCACTTTTCTTTAAAGTATATTTGAAGGATAGGTGTTATTTTGTTGCTATGCTAATTTGTTAGAAAAAAATATGCATTGTTCATTAGAACAGTTTCCTGTCAAATCTAGGATCTGAAAATGAGTGAAAATTTTCAATATTTGTCTGAGACTGACTCAATTGCCTTAACACAATTATTTCTATTTGCATCCATTTTTCTGAAAAATTACATAACTTTATCTCTATGACTGAAAAATTCCAATGTCTGTTTAAATCATTTTTTATCCATTCCTTTGTTGCTAGACACCTAGGTTGATTCCAGAACTTAACTGTTGGAAGTAATACTGCCCATGAACATTGATGGGCAAGTATCTCTGGTAATCTGACGGCTAATGCTCTGCTGAGCTCTGTTATAAGTACACCTGTTGGACTGCTTTATATTTCCACTGACAAACTTGCCAACATTTTGAAATTTTTGGTTTTAATGCATTTCTTCTTCGAGAATTTCCTATGTGTATGTAATATATTTTGATTGTCCTGACTCTCCACTCCTCCCTCCTATTGCTCTTGGTTCCACCCCCACTCCTCCACCCCTTTCCTGACTTCATGTTCTTTTTTTAACAGTCCAGTGAGTGCGATGTGTGCTGCCTTTGTATATATTCATGGGGGGGGGGACATCCACCAGAGTGTGGTCAACCTACCAGGGACCACTCCCTTATAGAAAATTGACTCTTCCTCTTCTAGCAGCCATCATCTGTCAATAAACTCCTCATCAAGGGTTGGGGGTTATGATCTCCTCACCCCATGATAGAATGTGGACAACCCCAGCTGTTATGTGAGTGCATGAGCGTAGATGTCCTGTCATAGCCAAGAGATGCTGTTTCATACAAATACTCTGACTCTTAAGATCTTCCTGTCCCTTCTTCCTTTATGTGGCCTGAGCTTTAATGAGAGGGATGTGATATAAATGTCTCATGTGTGACTGAGCACTCCACTGAGATTTATTCTCTGCACCTTGTCCAGTTGTGAGTCTCTGCACTGACCACTGTCTACTGCACTTCTCTAATGAAGTCTGAGAGCCGCACTAATCTATTTATGGAGCTCCAAATGTGGAGAGGGGTCTGGTACAGTGTTCAGTTAGCAAAATTAATAGTTGTAGCTCCACCCCTGAGGCCTGCGAGCTCCCCAATCATGTCTAGATTTACAGTACCAGACACATGATCCCTCCCATGGAAAGGAACTTAAATGCAATCAGAAATGGTTAGTAACCTCTCTAAGGTTAGTTTCACTATTGCATCCATATCATTATCATAGTTCACAGGATTCTCAGCTGGGTAAAAACTATTGATGTGGTTTTGTTGTTGTTTTGTTTTGTTTTTCTTCTCACTGCCTGTGTATCCCCTTTCAATACTATGAAAGCTAGTCGACATGGAGGTAGCTTCCCAAATAAGCACCCATTTAACTTCCTCAAGTCCTATTACCTTCAGCAACAGGTCAAGTTCTAGTGAGCAACCATGAGCAATTGGAATAGCTTTTATTACTTGGAGAGATCTTGGAACTCCCCTTACCAACAGCTCATGTGGAGGTATTCCATAACTGCCACTGGGCTTTTTATTTGACAATTTATTACCTCTGTATAAAAAAAACTACAATTAAACTGGTTTCATTTATTTGTTTACATTACACACACACACACACACACACACACACACACATTCTTAAGAGCTCCTGTGGATGTCGGAGGATAATTGGGGAGAGCCTGTTCCTTCCCTCCACCATCTGGGAGCCAGGAATCAAGCTAAGATTGTCAGGCTTTGTGGCAGGTGTCTTTACCTGCTGAGCCATCTGGCCAGCTGACTAAACTTTTTGTATGTATGTGTGAAGCTTATAGAATAGTAGGTTTCCATATGGCCTTTTCAGTAATTGGTGTTGATCACCCCCTCCCCACACCCCCTCTGCCCTGCCTTTCCCCTGTCACAGTGCCTGTGTTCTACTGTTCCTCTACTCCCCTTCCCTTAAGACCCCCCTCCCCACTTCCCTGTGGTCCCCTCTTTTTCTGCAGGGACTCCAAATTAAGCACAAAAACCAAAGACTCTATGCTAAGATCCACAAGTAAGAGCACGCGGCGTTTGTCTTTCTAGGTCTGGGTTATGTCTTCCTGTAATTTGTTCCAGTTCATTTCATTTCCCTGCATGTTATGTTGTGTCATTTTTCTTTCTGGATTATGCAATATCGCCGTGTGTATACGCGCCCCATTCTCTATCCATTTATCAGGTGATGAACATCTAGACTACTCTCTAGCTTTTCTGAATAGACCAACTATGAACATGAGTGAGCGAGTATCTTCATGATAGACATCAAGTCCTTTGGATATTTGTGGCATAGATGGGTCATATGGTAGATCTGTTTCCAATCTTTTGAGGACCCTCCACTCTGATTTCTTTAGTGACTGCACCCATTTGCACTTTGACCAAGTGAGGGATCTTCTTTCCCACCGTCGTTGCTAACACTTATTGTCATTTTTTCCTTATTCTCAGCCATTCTGAATAGGGTGAGATGAGATCTTAAAGTAGATTAATTTGCATTTCCCTGATTGCTAATAACATTAAACACTTCTTTAAATATTTCTTAGATATTTTTACTTCTTCCTTTGATAACTTTGTTCAAATCTATAGCCTGTCTTTAAACTGAGTTATTTCTTGATGTTTAGTTTTGGAGTTCTTTGTATATTCTAGACACTAATCGCTGTCAAATATATAGCTGTCAGGATTTTTTTTTTTTAGCATTCTCTAACTTGCTTCTTCAGCCAATTAACATTTTTCTTTGCAGTAAGGAGCTTTTTAAAATTTCCTGAGGTCATACTTGTAGACTATTGGACATCCAGGGTCCCCAATTCAGCAAGTCTTTGCCTGAGCCTATATCCTGAAGTGTACTCCCTGTTCTTTCTTCTAGATGTTTCAGAGTTTCAGGCCTAACATTGAAATCTTTGATTCATTTGGAATTGATTTGTGTGCAGGGTGAGAGAGAGAATCAAGTGTCATTCTTCTACATGTGTAAAGTAGTTTTTCCAGCAATTAAAGTTAAAGATGTTGCATTTTTTTTCTATTACGACTTTTGTATCTTTGACAAAAATCAGATGGCTGTACTTGCATGAGCTTATGTCTGAGTCCTGCTCTGGCCCGTCAATCAATGTGGCTGTTACTATGCCAGTACTATGCGGCTTTTACTACTGTAACTCTGCAGGAAAACTTGAAATCAGGGATGGTGATAACATCCAGTAGCATATTTAGTATCTGGAATTGTTTTGGCTATCCCAGCTCTTTTGTGCTTCCACATGAATTTTTTTAAAGATTTGTTTACTTATTATGGATACAGGGTTCTGCCTGCATGTGTGCCTGCACACCAGAAAAGGGCACCAGATCTCATTGTAGATGGTAGTGAGCCACCATGTGGTTGCTGGGAATTGAACTCAGGATCTCTCAAAGAGCATCCAATGCTCTTAACCTCTGAGCCATCTCTCCAGCCCACCATATGAATTTTTTAATTTTATTTTTAAATGTTTTTAATTGAAATAGATTTACAATATTTCCCCCTCCATTCCATCCCTCCAGCCTCTCCCAGCTACCCTTCCTCAAATCCTTCACATGTGCCCCCTCGAGTTGATAGCCTCTTTTTCTTTTGTTCTATTGGTTACATACATAAATTTTTAAGATTTCTTTTTAATTTTCTATGAGGAATTGCATTGAGGTGTTGAGGGGCATTACATTGAACCTGTAGATTGCTTTTGGTAGGATGTCCATTTTTACAGTATGAAATCTTTCAATCCATGAGCATGGCAGGTCTTTTCATCTCCTGATATCTTCATTTTTTTTTCCTCCAGTGTTTTAAGTTTTTAGTTCATAGGTCCTTCCTACACTTCCTTAAGTTAGGTCTATTTCAAGGTATTTGGGGAGTCATTGTGAATGATATTACTTCCCCGATTTCTCTCTCAGCTTGTGTTTCTTTGTTGCATAGGAGGACTACTTATTTGAGCATGTTAATTTTGTATCCTGCTACTTTGCTGAATGAGTCTATCAGCTCTTGGAGTTTCCTGGTGGAATCTTTGGGGTTTCTCATGTATAAATTCTCATGTATAAATCATCTGCAAATGTGCATTCTTGGACATCTTCCTTTCATATTTGTATCCCTTTTATTTCTACTTCTGAAGTCTTATTACTTTAACCAGGACTTTAAGCACTGTTTTGAATAGGAATGTCAAGAGTAAACACCCCTGTCTTGTCTTTTGTTTTTTTGTTTTTTTGTTTTTTTTTTCCTGCCCACTCCTCCCTGACACCCTTGTCTTATTCCTCATCTTAGTGGGAATGCTTCAAGTTTGTCTCCATTTAACATGGTGATGTCTATTGCTTTGTCTTGGATACCTTTATTATATTGAGATATGTTTTCTTCATCCCTAGTCTAGCCAG
>CABHPP010131380.1:18219-40482 GCA_902168425.1 Peromyscus attwateri | reverse complement strand
CCTACTGTGGATGGGAATGACATTGAAGGAGACATAAAGGATCTTTGTTGGCGGTGAAAGAAATCTTGTTTTTGGATCCAGGTAGTTTGTTAATGCACATATGCTGTGTATACAGGTCACAATCCATCCAATTATACAGTAAAACATAAGCCAAAATGCTAACCACATTGAAGTTGAATGTTTCCTCTTGGAAATTCCCATGTTTTCCAAGTTTCCTCCAATGAACATTTATTTCTTGAATAAGTAGAACTCACTTTTAAGAAATAAATCATTTTGTTGTTTGAGCTAATAAGGTACTTTTATTTATAATAATTTGGCCATTTACAAATTTATGTGTAACAAGGTCACATTTTCCCTGGATGTACTTAATGCTCTAACATTTTTGTATTAGCATACTGCCTACAGGGAATTTCAAAGTTCAGACAAATTATGTGTGGCATTTATGTGGCTGGAAAGTAACTTGGAAAAACTAAGCTGGCCAAAAAGATTCACACCCATAGTGTTCAGGAGCAATGGTTATTTATCTTCTTATGGTATATAGCTATGGATAGAGCCCCACCACTTCTTTAGCTGATCTCAATACTTTCAAAATATATGTATTATTATTATTTTTTATTTATCTATTTATTTTACATCCTGGCTGCAGCATCCCCCTCATCATCTTCCCCTCCCAGTCCTTATTCCCCATTCTCCCCAACACTTCCTCTTCCGTCTCCTTCCAGGAAAGGACAGGTCTCCCATGAGTATCAATAAAACATGGTATAACAAGCTGCAGTAAGACTAAGCACCTCCCCATGTATTAAGGCTGGGCAAGGTGACCCAGTATGAGGAGTAGGGTCTTAAGAGCCAGTAAAAGAGTTGGAGATAGCCCCTGTTCCCACTGTTAGGAGTCTCACAAGAGGACCAAGCTACACAACTGTAACATATATGCAGAGTGCCTAGGTCAGTCTCATGAAGGCTCCCTGGTTGTCAGTTCAGTCTCTGTGAGCCCCTGTGAGCCCAGGTTAGGTGATTATGTGAGCCTTCCCACGGTGTCCTTGACCCCTCAGCTCCTTCCCTCCTTTCTTCTCCTCCTCTGCAGGATTCCCGAGTTCTTCCTAATGTTTGGCTGTGGATCTGCATCTGTTTCCATCAGTTGCTGCATGACACCTATCTGATGACAATTGGGCCAGGCACCAATAAGGTCACAGGAGATGGCCAGTTCAGGTTACTTATCCACTATTGCTAGGAATCTAACCTGGGTCCTCCCCATAGACTCCTGGGAGATTCCCCTACAACAGGCTCCCACCCGACCCCGAAATGCCCCCCTACCACAGTAGTTCCCTTCAGCACTCCTCCCTTTCATGCCCTTCCCAACCTGATCTCTCATGTTCCCCTAACCACCCGCCCTCAGTCCACTCACGAAATCTCTTCTATTTCCCTTTCCAAGGGAGATCTGGGTATCCTCCCATGAACTTTCCTTGTTACCTAGTCTCTCTAGGTTAATGGATTGTAGCATACTCATCCTTTATCTTACAGCTAATATCCACTTATGACTGAGTACAATCCATGTTTGTCTTTATCGGTCTGAGTTACCTCACTCAAGATGATTTTTCCTAGTTCCATTAATTTGCCTTCTAATTTCCTGGTGTCCTTGTTTTTAACAGCCGAGTAATACTCTATTGTGTAAATGTACCACATTTTCTTTATCCATTCCTCAGTAGAGAGATATCTAAGTTGTTTACACATTCTGGCTATTACAAATAAAGCTGCTATGAACATAGTTGAGCAAGTGTCCTTATGGTATGATTGAGTATCTTTTGGGTATAAGATTGGTATAGCTGGGTCTTGTGATAGGTTGATTCCCAGTTTTCTGAAGAACTACCACACTGACTTCCAAAGTGGCTGTACAAGTTTGTACTCCAACCAACAATGGAGGAGTGTTCCCCTTGCTCCACATCTTCTCCAGCATGAGCTGTCACTTGTATTTTTGATCTTAGCCATTCTGATGGGTGTAAAATGGAATCTCAGAGTCATTTTGATTTGCATTTTCCTGATGCCTAAGGATGTTGAACATTTCCTTAAGTGTTTCTTGGCCATTTGAGATTCTTCTGTTCAGATCTGTACCTCATTTTTTTAGTTGGATTATTTGGTTTGTTGATGCCTAGTTTCTTGAGTTCTTTATATATTTTGGAAATCAGCCCTCTGTCAGATGTGGGGTTAGTGAAGATCTTTTCCCATTCTCTAGGCTGCTGTTTTGTCCTACTGATGGTGTCCTTTGCCTTACAGAATCTTTTCAGTTTCATGAGGTCCCATTTATTAATTGTTGATCTTAGTGTCTGTGTGCTACTGCATTCTATTCAGGAAGTTGTTTCCTGCTCCAATGCATTCAAGGCTACTTCCCACTTTCTCTTCTACCAGGTTCAGTGTAACTGAATTTATGTTGAAGTCTTTGATCCACTTGGACTTGAATTTTGTGCAGGGTGACAAATATGAATCAATTTACATTTTTCTACATGCCAACATCCAGCTAGACCAACACCATTTGTTGAAGATGCTTTCTTTCTTCCATTGTATAATTTTGGCTTCTTTGTCAAAAATCAAGTGTCCATAGGTGTGTGGGTTTATATTTGGGTCTCTGATTTGATTCCATTTATCCACCTGTCTGTTTTTATGCCAATACCATGTGGGTTTTATTACTATAGCTCTATAGGAGAGCTTAAAATCAGGGATGGTGATACCTCTGGGAATTCGTTTATTGTACAGGATTGTTTGAGCTATCCTGGATTTTTTGTTTTTCCATATGAAGTTGAATATTGTTCTTTCAAGGTCTGTAAAGAATTGTGTTGTGATTTTAATGGGGATTGCATTGAATCAGTAGGTTGCTTTTGGTAAGATGGCCATTTTTACTATGTTAATCCTACCGATCCATGAGTATGGGAGATCTTTCCATCTTCTAATATCTTCTTTATTTTTTCTTCAAAGACTTGAAGTTCTTGTAATACAGGTCTTTCACTAGCTTGGTTAGAGTTACACCAAGATATTTTATATTATTTGAGGCTATTGTAAAGGGTGTTGATTCTCTGATTTATTTCTCAGCCTATTTATTGTCTGTATGTAGGAAGGCTACTGATTTTTTTGTTAATACTGCATCCAGCCACTTAACTAAAGGTGTTTTTCAGCTGTAGGAGTTTCGTGGTAGTCTTTGAGGTCACTTATGTATACTATCATACTGTCTGCAAATAGTGAAAGTTTGACTTCTTCCTTTCCAATTTGTATCACCTTGATCTCCTTTTGTTGTCTTATTGCTTTAGCTAGAACTTCAAGTACTATATTGAATAGGTATGGAGAGAGTGGACAACCTTGTCTTGTTCCTAATTTTAGCGGCATTGCTTTGTTTCTCTCCATTTAATTTGATGTTGGCAAACAGTTTGCTGTATATCGCTTTTATTATGTTTAGGTATATTTCTTGTATCCTTGATTTATCCAATACTTTTATCATGAAGGGATATTGGATTTTGTCAAAGGCTTTTCAGCATCTAATGAGGTAAACAAGTGTTTTTTTTTTCTTTCAGTTTGTTTATATTGTGGACTACATTGACCGATTTTCCTATGTTGAACCATCCCTGCATCTCTGGGATGAAGCCTACTTGATCATGGTGGATGATCCTTTTGATGCATTCTTGGATTTGGTTTGCCGGTATTTTAGTGAGCATTTTAGCATCAATGTTCATGAGTGAAATCAGTCTGTAATTCTCTTCCTTTGTCAGGTCTTTGAGCAGTTTGGGTATCAGGGTGACTGTGGCCTCATAGAATTTGGCAATGTTTCTTCTGTTTCTGTTGTGGAATAATTTGAACAGTATTAGTATTAGCTCTTCTTTGAAAGCCTGGTAGAGTTTTGCACTAAAATCATCTGGCCCTGGGCTGTTTTTGGTTGGGAGATTTTTAATAACTGCTTCTATTTCCTTGGGGGTTATCGGTCTATTTAAATTGTTTATCTGATCTTGATTTAACTTAGGTAAATGTTATCTATCAAGAAATTTGTTCATTTATTTTAGATTTTTCCAATTTTGTGGAGTACAGGTTTTTAAGTATGACCTAATGATTCTCTGTGTTTCCTCAGAGTCTGTTGTTATGTCCCCTTTTTGTTTCTGATTTTGTTGATTGGGATATTCTCTCTGTGCCTTTAGTCAGTTTGGATAATGGTTTATCTATTTTGTTGATTTTCTCAATGAATCAACTCTTTGTTTCATTGATTCCTTGTGTTGCTCTTTGTCCCCATTTTATTGATTTCAGCCCTGAGTTTGATTATTTCCTGTCATCTCCTGGGTGAGTTTTCTTCTTCTTGTTCTAGAGCTTTCAGCTGTGCTGTTGAGTCGCTAGTATGGGATCTCTCGAATTCTTTATGCAAGCACTTAGTGGGATGAATTTTCCTCTTAGCACCACTTTCATCATGTCCCATAAGTTTGGGTATATTGTGCGTTCACTTTCATTGAATTCTAGGAAGTCTTTAACTTCTTTATTTCTTCCTTGACCCAGTGGTAACTCAGTAGAGTGTTGTTCAGTTTTCATGAGTTTGTAGACTTTCTGTTGTTTCTGTTGTTGCAATCCAGCTTTAATCAATGGTTGTCTGGTAAGATACAGGGGGTTATTTTAATTATTTTATATCTGTTGAGACTTGTTTTGTGGCTGAGTATATGGTCAATTTTGGAGAAGGTTCCATGCAGTGCTGAGAAAAAGTTATATGCTTTTATGTTTAGGTGAAATGTTCTGTAGATATCTGTTAGGTCCATTTGAGCCATAACGTCTGTTAGTTCTGTTATTTCTTTGTTTAGTTTCTGTCTGGAAGACCTGTCTATTGGTGAGATTTTAGGTTTAGGTGTTGATTCCAGCTTTTTTCCTTGTTGGATAGGTGTTTTGTTCCTTGATTTCTCTTTAATCTCTGGTCTTCTGGCCTAAATGTTCAAGGGTTCTGGTGACTAGTGTGTCTTCAGGTTCAGTAGGGTGTCCTCTCTGGGTTTTTTGGGGCTAGGGGTTCCTAGATCAGGCCTGGCCTTTGCTAAGGCCGAAGTCCTCTTCTGAAGTTGTAGACCAGGATATGCAGACCAGGGGAGGTGATGCAGACTGGGGTCCCTAAATCTGGGCTGGCCTGTGGGGCCCCTAGGACCAGCCTGGTCTCCAGTACAGCCACCGTGCTGGGGTCTCTAGATCTGTCTTGTGCTCCAGTAAGGCTGAATTTTTCTGAAGCTGTAGACACCGTGTTCCTAGATCTGACCTGGCCTCTGGGGTTCCTAGGAGCTGCCTGGCCTCCTGTAAGGCTATCGGGCCTGTGGGACCTAGTATGGAGCCCAGAGGAAGCAGTGTAGTCTGGTGTTGCTGGGAAGGCTTTAAGGGGTGTTAGTTGGCAGTGGGCAGTGTCTTACCTGGGGTTCCTTGATCCTGCCTGGTCTCTGATAAAGCAAAAGACTTCTTCCAAAGTAGTAGGCTGGGATATGGAGTCCAGGGGTTGGAGTGTAGTCTGGAGTTGTTGGACAGGCTTAAAGAGGTTTAGCAGGCTATAGGGAGTGTCTTCTCTGGGGTCCCTAGAACTGTTCTGACCTCCGGTACAGCTGCCCAGGGCTGTGGGCCCTAGTGTGCAGCCCAGGGGAGGGGATGCAGCCTGGGTTGCTAGGCAGGATTTAAGGAGTGTTAGTGGGCACTGGGTGGTGTCTTACCTGGGGTCCCTAGATCTGGCCTTCCCTTTGGCAAAGCAGAAGTCTTCTTCCAAAGTTGTAGACCAGTGTATGCAGTCTGGGATTTTTGGACAGGCTTAAAGGGCTTTAGTGGGTGGTGGGAAGTATCTTTCCTGGGGTTCCTAGGGCTGCTTTGGCCTTCACTATCATAGCATAATATAGCTGCCCAGGTCTGTGATCTCTAGTGTGGAGCCCAGAGGAGAGGGGTCTACGTTTTATTATCTAAAACAATTTTAAAATTTTAATATATTTTGATCATATTCTTCCCCTCCCTTAAGTTCTTCCAGATCCTTTCCCCCTCCCTCCCTCCCTAACTTTAAATTCCTTCTCAGAAAACAGACAAAAATACAATAAAACAACAAAACCCCCTAAAACCAAGAAAACAGAACAACCCCTTCAAACCAATAACAACATCAAACTGTAATTAAATAAAAGCACAAACACACAAAAAGGTGGAGTCTGATTATATGCTGGTCAACCATTCCTGAATTTGAGGCCTGGAGTGGTTGATATACCCAGTGTCACTCCTTTGGAGAAAAGTGATTATCCCTGTTGGCATTCTGGCCTGCCCCTTGGGGACCCACCCTGCGTCCTGATATAAAGCCTCCTTTAAGGAAAAACCCCTCCTTTCTCATTCCTCTTCCCCTCCCTCCCTTTCTCACCATGAGGTGTGTACATCTGCTTTCCATCTTTCCCTCCCTTTCTCTTTCTCCCTCTCTCCCTCCCCCCTCTATTATAATAAATTCTTCATGTGGATGCTGTGTCTGCATAGTATGAGTGACTTTCCGCTGTGCCACAGGCCACATCTGCATGGTGTGTCTCCCTCACCCATTGGGGCACCTTAGTCCAACCTGCCAAGGCCTCCCGTGTGCCATATCATTACCATCCCTCCCCCAGGAGTTATAGATGACAGTTCAGTTGTTAACCTTTACTCTAGTGGCTAGGTTTCCACTCATTCATTCATTTAAAAAAATAACAAAATAAAATATAATAAGATAAAAACTATCACATCCAATTGGAGAAGACAAACCAACAGAAGGGAAAGGACCCAAGAGAAGGTGCAAGAAACAGAGACCCACTCATTTACACACTCAGGAATCCCATAAAAACACTAAACTGGAATGTAGCTAGAGTTTTCCTGCTTGGCCCACAGTCAGGACAAATCTCTCTCACCTGCCAGTCCCACAGCTGCTCAGACCCAACCAAGTAAACACAGAGACTTATATTGCTTACAAACTGTATGGCCGTGGCAGGCTTCTTACTAACTGTTCTTATAGCTTAAATTAATCCATTTCCATAAATCTATACCTTGCCACGTGGCTTACCGGCATCTTTACATGCTGCTTGTCCTGGCGGCGGCTGGCTAAAAAGGGGGAGTGCTATAGGATGGTCTGTATGTCAAATTACTCTGATTGGTCAATAAATAAAACACTGATTGGCCAGTGGCTAGGCAGGAAGTATAGGTGGGACTAACAGAGAGGAGAAAAGAGCAGGAAGGTGGAAGGAGACACTGCCCTTCTGGCTTTAACACTCTTTCCGACTCCTCTTCCATGGGGTTCCCTGAGCTCTGAGGGGAGAGATTTGATGGAGACATCCCATTTAGGGCTCACTCACTTTCTACATAATGTCTGGCTGTGGGTCTCTATGTTTGTTTCCATCTGCTACAGGAGGAAGCTTCTCTGATGATGGCTGAACAAGGCACTGATCTATAAGTACAGCAAAATATCATTAGGAGTCATTTTATCACCACATTCCCCCTACTTTTTAGACCAGTATTATTTGGTTTTACCCTAGGTCCCTGGGATATCTAATCTCAGGTTTTGGTCACCCAAGTGGTTTCAGGTATGGGTTCTATCTCGTGGAGTAGTCCTTAAGTCAAATTAGTTATTGCCTGGTTACTCACACAAGCTTTGTGCTCTAGCATGTCTTTCAGGGCAATCATACCACTGGAGATAAAAGGTTTGTGGCTGGTTTTGTGTTTACATTTCTCTTTTGATATGTACAGAGTACCTTCCCATACCAAAGACACTGGAACATAGGGATGAAGGCTCTATGTAGGCACTAGCTCGATATCTGTATGTTCAATTTGTTATGTATGACAGCAATGGGAACTTGCTGTCAGTTTGTGGAGAGCAGCCTATATATATATATATATATATATATATATAGTCTTGGCAACAGCCTGAGTTGTTTGAGGATTTCCATGAGACCTTTTGACCAATAACTCAGTTAGATGTAACCCAGTCCTTGTACTGGAAGCTTCATTTAGTGGTAAGAGATTGCCAGTTGGGACTTTGTCTCCCCTATTATTTGGTGATTTTATTTAGACCAGCTTCATACCTGTATATATTTTAGGAAGTTTCTACTGCATTAGGTTTCCATACTGTCCCTCAAATGCACCTTAATTTTAGCTGTCTCTCCTCATATTCCCTCACAAAACCTCCTTCCCCTCCTTCTCCCCAATTGATCCTCCCATTCCAGCCCCCTTTCTATCCATATTTATTTATTCTAATTCCCTTTCCTAATGACAGCTATCTGTTCCCTCTAGTCCTTTACTCTATGCCTACTCTCTGTGATTATATGGACTGTAGCTTGGTTGTCATTGACTTAACGGCTAATATCCACATATAAGTGAATACACACCATATTTGTCTTTCTGAATCTGAGATATTTAACAGGATGATTTTTTTCTAGTTATATCAATTTGTCTGCAAATTTTATGTCATTTTTAATGGTTGAGTAATACTCCATTATATAAATGCACTACATTTTCTTTATCTTCTGTTGAAGGGCATCTAGATTGTTTCCAATTCTTGTGATGATATTTTATTTGTGCACCCCAATACAGCTTATCTGGGGATCAGAGGAAAAAGCCAGCCACTATATTAAATATAGAGGTCAGGCAGTGGTATCACATGCCTTTAATCCTAGCATTCAAGAGGCAGAGATTCATCCGGATCTCTGAAAGTTCAAGGCCACACTGGAAACAGAGTGGGCAGTGGTGGCGCACACCTTTAATCTTAGCACTAGGAAGGAAGGAAGATGGCAGGGCACAGAAAGGTATATAAGGCATGAGTAAACACGAAGTTTCGCTCTGGAGGCTGAGGAGTTGGTGAGGTGAGGTTGGCCGTGGCTTGTCCTATTCCTCTGATCTCTCAGTTTTCACACCAATATCTGGTTTCAGGTTTTTTATTAATAAGACCATTTAACAATTCATCTTACATCTGGTGCCCAATGTGGGGTATGGCTACTGTGAATCAAGCAGCAATGACATTACCGAGCAAGTGTCCTTGTGGTTTGGTGAATTGCCCTTTGGGTATATGCTCAAGAGTGGTACCGCTGTATCTTGGGGTATCTGTATCTGTACAAGTCTGCACTCCCACCAGGAATGGATGAGTGCTCCTCTTACTCCACATCCTCAACAGCATGGGCTGTCACCTGTTTTGTTGATCTTAGCAATTCTGGCAGGTGTAAGATGAAATCTTAGAGTAGTTTTGATTTGCATTTTCCCTAATGGCTAAGGATATTGAACAGTTCTTTAAGTGTTTCTCAGAATTTGAGTTTCCTCTATTGAGAATTCTCTGTTTAGATCTGTAGCCCAGTTTTAAATTGGGTTATTTGTTTTCTTAATACCTACTTTTTTGAGTTTCCTATATTTTTTGGATATTAGCCCTCTATCAGATGTGTAGTTGGTAAAACAAACAAACTTTCCCCATCTGTAGGCTGCTGCTTTGTTCGAAAGACCGTGTCCTTTGCCGTACAGAAGCTTCTCAGTTTCATGAGGTCCCATTTATTAATTGTTGATCATAGTGCCTGCATTAATAGGGTTCTTTTCAGACAGTCATCTCCTGTGCCAATGAATTCAAGCCTATTCCCCTTGTTCTCTTCTATCAGGTTCAGCATATCTGTTTTATTGAGTTCCCATTTGGAATTGAGTTTTGTGCAGGGTGGCTAAGTATGGATCTATTTGGATTCTTCTACATGGAGCCATCCAGTTTAACCAGCACCATTTGTGGAAGAAGCCATCTTTTCTGGTTTTTTTTTAAGTAAAAAATCAGGTGTCCATAGATCTCTGGGTCTTCAATTACATGGTCAATGAGTCTGTTTTTTATGCCAATACCACGCTGAAGGTGTTTATCAGTTGTAGGAGTTCCCTGGTAAAATTTTTGGGGTCGCTTATGTATACTATCATACCACCTGCAAACAGCAATACTTTGGCTTATTCCTTTCCAGTTTGTATCCTCTTGATCTCCTTTAGTTGTCTTATTGCTCTAGCTAGAACTTCAAGTACTATAATGAGTAGATATGGAGAGAGTGTACAGCCTTTTCTTGTAACTGATTTTAGTGAAATTGCTTTGAGTTTCTTTCCTTTTAATTTGATGTTGGCTGTAGGCTTGCTGTAAATTGCCTTTATTATATTTAGATATGTCTTTGACCTCTCCAAGACTTTTATCATGAAGGGGTGTTGGATTTTGTCAAGGGCTTTGATCTTGTGTTTTTTCTTCCAGTTTGTTTATATAGTGGATTACACTTATCGATTTACATATGTTGAACCATTCCTGCATCTCTGGGATGAAGCCACTTGATCATGGTGGATGATCTTTTTGATGTGTTCTTAGATTCAGTTGGCAAGTATTTTCTTGAGTGTTTTTGCATTTATGTTCATAAGGGAAATTGGTCTGTAATTCTCACTTTTTGGATGGATTTTTATGTGGTTTAGGAATCAGAGTAACTCTGGCCTCACGAAATGATTTGGACAATGTTCCTTCTGTTTCTATATTATGAAATGATTTGATGAATCATTAACTCTTATGTAATGCCAATGCATTAACTCTTCTTTGAAGGTCTGGTAGAATTCTGTGCTAAAACCATATGACCCTTGGCTTTTTTTTTTTTGGTTGGGAGACTTTTATGACTGATTCTATTTTTACTAGGGGTTATAGGTCTGTTTAAACTGCCTGTCTGATCTTGATTTAACTTTGGTAAGTGGTACGTATCAAGAATATTGTCTATTTCTTTTAAATTTTCCAATTTGGAGGAGTACAGGTTTAAAAGTATATTTTTATGATTCTCTGGATTTCCTTGGTGTCTGCTGTTATGTTCCCCTTTTCATTTGTAATTTTGTTGATTTGGACCTACTCTTTCCACTTTTTAGTTTATTTGAATAAGGGTTTATCAATCTTATTGATTTTCTCAAAGTATCAATGCTTTGTTTTATGGATTCTTTGTATTGCTCTCTGTGTTTCTATTTTATTGATTTAAGCTCTCAGTTTGATTATTTCTTGCTGTCTACTCCTTTTGGGTGTGCTTATTGCTTTGTGTTCTAGAGCTTTTAGGTGTGCTGTTAAGTTGCTAGTATGAGCTCTCTCCAGTTTTTTTGTAGGCACTTAATGGCGTGAGCTTGCTTCTTAGAACAGTGTTCATTGTGTTCCATAAATTTGGGTACATTGTGTATTCATTTACACTCAACTCTAGAAGGTCTTTGGTTTCTTTCTTGGCCAATTTTTCATTCAATAGAGAAGGTGTTCAGTTTCCATGAGTTTGTAAGCTTTCTTTTGTTTCTGTTGTTGATATCCAGCCTTAATCCATGGTGATCAGATTGGAAGTAGGATGTTATTTCAATTTTCTTGAATCTCTTGAGATTTGCTTTGTGTCCCACTATGTGGTCAGTTTTGGAATACGTTCCATGATGTGCTGAGAAGGTATATTCTTTTGTGTTTGGTGAAATGTTCTGTTAGGTCCATTTAGTTTATGATATAAGTTAACTCCAGCATTTCTCTGTTTAGTTTTGTCTGGATGACCTGTCTATTGATAAGAGTGGGGTAGTGAAGTTTCCAACTATCTCTGTGTGAGGGTCAATATGTGATTTAAACTGTTAAAGTATTTCTTTTACATTGGGTGCCCTTATGTTTGGGGCATGAATATTAAGAATTGCAATGTCCTCTTGGTAGATTTTTCCTTTGAGTATGTAGTGTCCTTCCCTATCTCTTCTGATTAGTTTTGGTTTGAAGTCTATTTTGTCAGCTATTAAAATATCTACACAAGCTTGTTTCTTAGGTCCATTTGCTTGGAATATCATTTTTTTTTCAATCCTTTACCCTTAGGTGATGTCTATCTTTGATGTTAAAGTATGTTTCCTGGAAGCAACAGAAGGATGGATCCTGTTTTTACACCTATTCTGTTAGTCTTTGTCTTTTTTTGGAAGGGAATTGAGACCATTGATGTTTAAAGATATTAATGATCAATGATTATTGATTCCTGTTATTTTGTTTTTGGGGTGTGTGTGTGTGTGTGTGTGTGTGTGTGTGTGTGTGTGTGTGTATGTGTGTGTCCTTATTTTGACTTTGTTTTCTTGGTTGTGCTTTACCTCTTTAGGTTGGAATTTACCTTCTAGTGACTTTTGGAGGGCTAGATTTGTAGATAGATGTTACTTAAATTTGGTTTTATCATGAAATGTCTTATTTTCTCCATCTATGGTGATTGAAAGTTTTGCTGGATATAGTAATCTGGAGTGGTATCTGTGGTCTCTTAGAGTCTGCATCATATATGTCCAAGCCATTCTGGCTTTTATAATATCCATTAAGAAGTTGGGTGTTATTCTAATAGGTCTGCCTTGCTATGTTCTTTGATCTTTTTCCTTTGTATCTTTTAATATTCTTTATTTGTTTTGTACATTTAATGTTTTGATTATTATGTGTCAAGGAGACTTTCTTTGCTAGTCCAATCTATTTGATGTTCTATATACTTCTTATACTTTGTTATGCATCTCCTTCAGGTTAAGAAAATTTTCTTCTATGATTTTGTTGAAAATATTTTCTGGGACTTTGAGCTGGCTTTCTTCTCCTTCCTCTATTTCTATTATTTTTAGATTAGGTCTTTTCATAGTGTCACAGATTTCATGGATATTTTGTGCCAGGAGTTTTTTTTAGATGTAACATTTTCTTTGGCCGATGTACCCTTTTCTTCTGTTGTCTTCAGTACCTGAGATTCTTTCTTCTATCTCTTGTATTCTGTTGGTGAAACTTTCCTCTGTGGTTCCTATAAGTTCCTATGTTTTTCATTTCCAGATTTCCTTCAGTTTGGGTTTCCTTATTGATTCTGTTTCCACTTTCAGGTCTTGAAAGGTCTTATTAATTTCCTCCCATTGTTTGTGTTTTCATAGATTTTTTAAAATAGAGATTTATTCATTTTTCCTTTAAGGACATCTATCATATACATAAAGGCTGTTTTAAGGTCTTTTTATTATGCTTAAACTATGATGCTTTAGTAAGGGTGCTGGTCTAATGGAAACATGTTGTCCTGGCTGTTGTTGATTGTGTTTTTATTCTGGTATCTTGGCATCTGGGATTGGGAAGATTTTAATTGTAGGTGCTGATATCTAGTCTTGTCTTTGTTGGGTGGGTGTTTTGTTCCTTGGTTTCTGTTTTCTCTTTGGTTCTTAGGAGAGTGTGGTAGCTGCTTGTTGCACAGAGGAACATCTTCTGGGGTCCTGATAGGTGTGGGTACTGAGGGTTCCAGGTAAAAGGTGTTTCTGGGTATTGGGACCTAAGACTTAGGAATGGGGAAGACCTGGGGGCGTCAGAAGAGGGAGAAAAACATAGTGTTTTATCTGTACCTCTTACTTAGCCCCCTCATTTTGGGGACAGAGAATTTGGAGAGGACACAGCAGAAGGTTTGCTAAAGAGCTTGGGATGAGACTGGGGGTTGGACTTGGAGGTATGAAGGGAGATCTGAAGATCTGCAGTTAGCCTCCTCACTTCCTTAGTTGGAGTGGCCTGTGAGTTCCCAGCGAGTGCCTGCTGGAGTTGGGGGTGGTGGTGGGACAAAGTAATGGGTGGGGAGGAGAGGTTAGGAGAGGAAGATCTATGGGACCCACTGGAGATGGGGACAGAAGAGAACGGGAGACTGCAGCAGGTGTTATACTCCAGAGCTGGGGATGAGACTGGGGATTGGATTTGGAGGAGCAGAAGAGGTGGTGAAGGTCTGGTGTTAGACAATCTGCTTCCCTGGCCAGAGTGGTCTGTGTGTTCCCAGGCAGTCTGATCTCAATACTTAATCTTATCGATGGAGGATTATTTAGAAGATCCTTTGAGGCATATAAAAACTAGATCACCTACTAGTACATTGAGGGCAAACTGAGGTTATTGACTTCTAGAATCTTCTAATCACTTGATCCTGTTGTTTGTAATCGATGTTTTTACAGTTGAAATGCCCTGTTATCCATGACAAAATGGAGTTCTGTTTGCAAGTGTAAAATGTTGTCTTAAGAAGCAGGTTGGCTCCTGCTATTGAGAAACTCTAAGCAGGAAGCGCCATAGCGTCACCATGATGCTTTGTCAAAATAGACATGTGACATCTCGCTAGTTGCCTGCCATTTGTGTATTAAATGAAAAGAGAAAATGTGTTGTCAAGAAGCCTGTGTAAACTGTATCAAATTCTTATGAGGACTAGGTGTTTGCAACTAGAGGGCAAAAGCTTTGCATCACATATGAGTCAATGATTAGGTTTCCCTCCCCTCCCCCTTCTTTCATCTCTTTCTCACCTTCTTTTACTTTCATTTCTCAAGTCTTTTTGTCCTCTCCTTGTTTCCTGTGGTGATATCTTGTGTACCCTAATAAATTTGCCTGAAGATCAAAGAACAGAACAAGCCACTAAATTAAACATAGAGGCCAGGGAGTGGTGGCACACACCTTTAATCCTGGTACTTGGGAGGCAGAGATTGGTCTGGATCTCTGTGAGTTCAAAGTAACCCTGGATTATGTGAGATTGACTCAGTCTAAGAGAAAGAGGGCCAGGCAGTGGTGGCTCACACTTTTAATCCCAATACTTGGGAGTCACATGCCTTTAATCCCAGCACTAGGAAAGTTGAGGCAGGAAATGATATGGGTGGGTGGAGAAAGGTATATTAGGTGTGGAGGAGACAGAAACTAAAGTCTTTGAGCTGAGGAAAGCTTTTCAGGCTGAGGAGTTCTAGAGGAAAGAGGTGGCTTGTTCCTTTGTCTCTCTGATCTTCAGGCAAATTTATTAGGGTACACAATATATCATCATAGTTTCCCAAGCCTTTTTATGTCCTAGCATTTGATAGATACTTCCAAAGGATATTTGGAGGTGTTCAGGAATGATGACTGAGATTTGTAACTCCTTATTATGCCACATCTAAAGAGAATGAAAATATAATTTGGCTTCCTTCAATGGGATTACAAAAAGACCAAGAAATTCTTCTTATAATTCAGGACTCTAAAAAAACTGTATGAGTGGCATATGGCTTAGTAGTAAAGCACTTATATAGCAAATAGTGCTATGTTTAATTCCTAGTACCAAATACAAAGAACACAGCATAAGTAAGCAAACAAGTAAACAAATAAACACCCATAAAATTGGGTGTCCCCCCCAACTGCTCCCCCAAAACAAGAGAGACTGGACTGAATTTTATTACTAATATTGCCAACACAAAGACATAGGCAGCACTGTTGTAGGCAATGTGAAGGAGACCAAGGTCTAAGGTGCTTTTCGCTGAACAAGGGCTCCAGATGCACATGTACTTGTTCTTCAAAGTGGGGTAGGAGGGCCATGTGGAAAGGAGCAGGGAGAAAGTGTCTAGGGAGATTCCTATGGCAGCCTTGCCTGTGTGTGGGCTTAGGTAAAGAGGAAATTGAGTCTGTATTTCTGTTGAGGTCCACAGCTGCCGTGAATATTGCTGTAAATACACATTTCATTTTATTTCTGTGCTTCATGATGTCTGCATATCAGAGGGGATATTGCTTTGGTGGATAGCCCTTTTATTTTGAGGTGCTATTTCTTCTCAGTACTGATTTTTACTGAATACAGTTGTGTGTCTGTTTATGTGAGGCAATCTGTTTGCTTATTCATGAGGAAACTTACCTCCTGATTCATTTTCTTGGTGCTCAGCATTTCCCTGCATTCCTGTTTTGCTTTTCCCTAATAACAATTGATAGCTATCGACTAGCTCTGACATGATTCTGATTTTATGAGTATTTTTGCACATAAACTGCTTATTGGTTGTGCCTATAATTGATACAGTGGCTGCAGAGTCATTTTTAGATTTAATTGGTTGTTCCAGACTCACTTTTAAATAGTTTCTTGTGTACAAAACAGCTACTGAACACAGTCTGGCGAGAATACTTTTCATCAGGTTAAAAGCACAGCCATATTCCTGAACCTGCACTGAAAGGAGAATGTTTGTTAAAGATAAATATGTTCACTCTTAAATGGACTCTCAGCATTCTGCCACGCCTGGGAACAAATAAGGGCAATATAGGCATGCCAATGTAATTCAATATAATTCAACTGCTTGTTAGTTTATGCTTAACCAGATCAAAACCCCATGAATCCAAACTGTTTGTAACACAGACAACACAGCTCCTCCTCTTTTATTTTGATAGATGTTAATTACCACAGGCAGGAACTATGGAGTAATTCAATTACTGGCTATAATGTCATGTCATTTAATTAATAATGCATGCCCCATATCTTAGTGTGAGAGAGGAGTGTGAAGGCTTTGGAGACAGATTACAACAAAATATTGTAATTTAGATACATGTGAGGGAAATTCTAAGAATCATTGCCAAGGGTTAGCTCCTGATGCAGCCTACAGGGGATGGAAATAATGGTGCGTGTCCAATTGCTTGGTGCAAAAGCTATTTCTCAGTGAAACGAAGTAGGATTCATTATGAGACAGTGATTGATAGTGAGGTAGCCACTCCTGAAATGGACATAGTACTAGCAGTAATAATAGCATCACTGATGATATCAAACATATACAGTACTTACCATACACCTGGCGATTGTCTAAAGACACTCAGTCATTAAACTTGTCAGTGTCCTTCATCACTTATGTTTAAAGAAATATGTGTTCTTACCTTAGATTCCTTCAGAGAAAGACTTTCTATTTTATTTTTGAGACAAGGTTTTATGTAGCCCAGGCTGGCCTCACACTTGCTATATAGTCAAGGATGATCTTGAACTTCCAATGTTCCTGCCTTCATCTATCTCCCCAGTGCTGAGTTTACATGTGTGTATCAGCATGCCCAATTTTATGGGAAGCTGGAGACTGAACAAGGGCTTCCTCCATCCTAGGCAAGCAAACATTCTATCAACCGAACCACAGCTCTGTTCACGAAATATGATGCTTAGGGCAAGAATTTGAATGTAAGTCATTTACTTGGGACATGAAAGAAGCTGGCAAAGGGTGAATAAGTGAGACGGGAATGGAAAGGCAGGCAACCTGCTGGTGTGGGTGCCTGGAGCTCACAGAGCACTTACTGAGTAGGTGCTGAATCTGTACATGCAATGTCTCTCCATTCTTCTCAGGAATATGGGAAGGGAGATGCTATCATCTCCACTGATCACCTTGCCAGGGGCTATCCACGTGCAGATAGGAATTGAGTCCCATCCAGGTCTATATGATACCAAAATGTCCTGGCATCTTCAGTTCACAACTTGCATGTGGATACTTTCCTGGTCCTTTAGGTCTAGCCTAGGTCTAGGCATGTGCTTTGGGTTGTTCTCATCTGATGGATATTATGCATTGAATTTGGGGTTCAAAGAACTTACTAGTGACCTCTCATTTAAAGGAACTGTTTGTGCAAAATATAGGTGCAAAAATGCAAGGGATATCACAATGTGTACATTATGTGTATAAAAATAAAAGGCAAAAAGAATTCATGGTTGCTTGACTGTGTGGAGGACATGTTAGGATAAAACATAAAAATGTAATAGCGTGGAAAGGGAGAAGTAGAGATAGGGACAAAGAGAGGAGAGAATTTTTAATAAAAGAACTGGTTCTTGTACTTATGTGCATGCGTGCGTGCATGCGTGTATGTGTGTGTGTGTGTGCGCGCACGCACGCACGCACGCATTTGTGTGTAGGAAGTGGATACACACAACTGTGTGTACATGCATGTGGAGGCCAGAGGTTGATGTTGAGCATCTTCAGCTGTTCTCCATCTAATTTTTTGAGACAGGGTCTCTCACTGAACCTGAGCTCATGGTTATGACTAGACTGGCTGGCCATTGAGATCCCTGGGGTACTCCAATTTTTTGACTCCCAATCCTGGTGCTGGGATTCCACACACACGTACACACAACTGGGCCTGTTTTTATGTGGGTGTTGGAGATCTGAGCAAGCATCATTTTCCATTGTACAAGCTCTCCAGCCCATAGAGATCTTTAAAAATGCTTTGCTTGGGCTGGCAAGATGGCTCAGTGTGTAAAAGTTCTAGTAGAACAATCAGATGACCTGAGTTCCATCCTTTGACTTCTGTGTCCATGCTGTGGTGTGTATACAATATATACTGATGATGGTGATGTTCTGTATCTATGAATTTTGAACTTTGAGAATTTAATTTGTATTCAAAAGTTAAATTTCAAACATATCTTCATAATACTTACAAAGGGGCTAACAAAATTTTTCTGCCCACTGCACCCCTATAGCCCTTTGATTTTGAGCTGCCCAGCAGCCAGATTTGAGACGTATCATGTGAACATTCTGAACAAATTTGCTACAGAAATCAATGTAAATTAGTTGAAGTTGTATTTCTCTACTTGATGAATTAACTAGGCCTCTTGGTCATGTTGTCCTCATTGCCTGCTGTTTCTGTGGGACACATTCCAAGTTTCCTGAAATACAGCTTATGAGATAAACACAACTAAAGCTTTTATAAATAGTCATCATTTATATAAAATGTGCCTGCAACTCATTTTCAAAGAGCATTTTGTTCAGTATTTTTATCTTTATCTTGGCATAGCTGCTAACTTTTGGTGTTGAAAAGGGAAAAGTTGGGCTTTCACTTTAATTGAGAAAGATGACATTCTTCACGGTGACAGGCAGGCAGAGTGTTAAGACCCAATTCAATAATTCAAGCAGACTTGTGAGAATCAAAGATATTCTTTGATGATCCAATTGCTTACCTAAAAGACAGGAATTCTGTTCTCTTCTGTTCTCTCCAGGAAGCTGGCATTATTCATGTGAATGCAGTGTGGGTTTTAAAGAGAATGAAAGGCTGTGCTGTGCTTTAGCATATAGCTTTCAGAGGCACTCTTTTAGCTTAGTCTGTTAGAGCCGAATGCATGACTGTGATTATTGGTATTGCACAGGGTCATGTGTGAGGGATGACTTTATGTTGATTTGAGGCATACTTATACTTAAATGCAGTGTGTAGTTTGAAAGAAAATGGCCGTCAAAGAGAGTGGCACTATTAGGAGGTGTGGCTTTGTTGGAGTGGGTGTGTCCTTGTTGGAAGAAGTGTGTCACTATGGAGGCAGGCTTTGAGGTCTCATATATGCTCAAGCCACACCCAGTGAGATAGACCACTTCCTATGAGTCAAGATGTAGGACTCTCAGCTACTTCTCCAACACCATGTCTGCTTGCATGCCACCATGTCACATCATGATGATAATGGACTAAACTTCTGCAACTGTAAGCCATCCCAATTAAATGTTTTCCTTTATAAAAGTTGCCATCATCATGATGTCTCTTCACAGCAATAGAATCCCTATCTAATACATGCAGTACACAAAGTTTTCAGTTCCTTTAAATCTCCAGGAGCACCGTTGACAACCTGGATGGTACTGAAAGCAGTGTGTTGATGTCTGGGCAGTTCTGTAGCTTGGGAGCCTTGCTCATCAAAGATGTGTCACACCATTCCCTAATGCAAACAATTGACTCTGCAATTTTATATGATCACTCTTTTAAATTTGTGCTTTGCATTCCAAGCCAACCATTGGATGTTTGGCTGCACACCAAAGAGGCTACAGGAATTGCTACATGGCATGAAATGCCCAGCACTGTATGTGGAACCTGCCAGTAAATGAAATGGTGAACTGAAACTATGGGTAAGGGGTAAGAAAATCTGTTTGAATTCAGGTTCCCCAGAGATAGCCCTGATAGGTGAATTAGAGAGCAAATTGTTTCCTAGGGGAGAGCTGGCAGGAGATGTGGGGAGAGATGGAGGAAGTTTCATCCTTAGTCTGATCCCTGGGGAGTTCTGGAGGATGAAGGACACACCAGGACCCAGGGGTCTCAAAGGGAGATAGCTAGGCCTCTTGGAGAGGAAGCCAATTTCCAGAACATTGTAAAATACAGTCAGTATAAAAATGATCATAGAGAGATGGTCAGGCATGGTGGTGCACACCTTTAATATCAGCACTTGAGAGCCACAGGGAAGCAGATCTCTGTGAGTTCCAGACTAAACTGGTCTAAGCAAGTTCCAGGCTAGCTAGGGCTGCTTAGTGAGACCTGTCTCTAAGAAAAAAAAATTGAGGAGATCTCTTACATTCTTTTTTCTATACTAAGTCTCTCAAGCTTAGTGTATGTTTTAGAATTATATCCCAATTTAGATGTGAAATTTTTATTTAAAACACTTAACTTCATATTAGATTTCATAAAAATGACAGTTGAAAAAGTCTATTCACATACTCAAGACATTTGATGCATACTTAGCTGAACCAAGAATTTACTTTTATCTTTAAATTCAAATTAATTGAAATGGAATAAAATTCAACCTCATAGATGTACTAAGAATATTTTAAGTGTATGACAACTATGCGGCCACACACCACCCAACTGAATAGAACAGCTCTAAGCTACCTCCCGTGCCCATAGGGGTGCTGGGACTGCAGATGTGCTCCACTACATTTCTTTTTCTTTTTTCTTTCTTCTTTCTTACTGTGAGTTCTAGGGATTGAACTCAGGCTTGTGAGGCAAGTGCTTTTTACCTCACTGGCTATATTTCAGATTGTTTTTATTAGCGTAATGCAAGACAATGGGATTACCAGTGATGGGCACGAAGTGGGCTAGTACTAAATCTTCCAGAATGAATGGTAAACTGAAGGAGTAAGAGAGAGGCACACAAACCTCATCTGCCATTTGGATCAGAGGTATCCAGTAGTTGCATAGGTTCCCCCTTTCTCCACAGATCTCCTTGGTCCCACACAGAGACTCCAGCCAGAGCAGTTCACAACTCTGAGAAGTTAGATGATCCCTGTGGCCCCTGAGAATCCACCATCAATCTATTGCCCCTGCTAGAGCTCCTTGATGAAACACTCAGACCCAGAGTCACTACTGACAGAGATAACCTTGTCAGCTAGCCAACTGGATGCACAATAATGTAAGAATAAGTCAAAGGGAGGGCAAGACAATTTGGCCACATGCCTAGTTCCCAGAGACTTGGTCATGTGGCCTAGATAGTTGGTGTCAATACCCACAACATCATAGTGTCACTCCCCTCAAGCATTTTTCCTCTTTGACTTGATTTTATTCACATCTATAACTATACATTTACTGTGGGTCAAATCTCACTAGACCAAATTGAAGTAATAAAAGGCATCCATAGGAAGGAAAGAGAGCATGGGATCAGGCTGTGAACGTTACTCTGTGGTCACTCTGTTGTGACTTCTTAACAGAAAGAAATGCATATGGATAAAGTGAAAATGTTAGAATAAAAGCAAAAATCAAACCCACCTCAAACAAAAAACACTGTTCATTTCTTTGAAAACCAAACTGAATTTCAAAACCCAAAGTGATCAACCAGACCAAAGCAAGATTCCAAGCTCTTCTGTTCCACTGTCTCTCTAAAGACGTTGTCTTAGTTAGCATTACTATTGCTGCAGTGAAACACCATGACCAAAAGCAAGTTGGTGGGGAAAGAGTTTTTTTGGCTTACATTTCCACATCACTCACTGTTCATCTCAAAGGAAGTCAGGACAAGAACTCACAGAGGGCAGGAACCTGGAAGCAGGAGCTGATGCAGAGGCCATGCAAGGGTGCTGCATACTGGCTTATGCTTCATGGCTTGCTCAGCCTGCTTTCTTACAGAACCCAGGACCACCAGCCCAAGGATGGCACCACTCACAATGGGCTGAACCCTCCCCCACCAATCACTAATTTTGAAAATGTCCTACAGGTTTGCCTACCCAATCTTATGGAACCATTTTTTACAATTGAGATGCTGTCCTTTTAGATAACTTGCATCAAGTTGACATAAGACCAGCAACCACAAGCATCTCTGAAGCTAGAGCCCAGTGTTTATTGTATACCAGCATCAATTCCAAGTGGAATAACATATAACTAGAAAAAGCAAAACCTTCTCAGGAAATCAGAAAACAATTTTCATAATATTGTCATGAACTCTGCTTTTCTCCAAAGCATGGTACCTAAGTCAGAAACATCAAACTAAAATACTGAGAAATTTTACTTCATTACAAAAATACATAAAACCTTATAAGATGGTCCCAAATACCATAAGTAAAAACAAGTTGTGGCCCATGGAAAAACTGCCGCATACACAATGGTGGGGAAAAAAAGCATGGATCAGCTACTTGCTTTAATAGGTAACAAGTCTTATAAATTAGCAAAACAGATTCCTAAACAGTAAAATGGACAGAGGCTAGGGTTGGCTCCATTGGTAAAGTCCTTGCTACATGAACATTAGGACCTTGAAGCATTTATCTAATTATTCTTTATCAATAAAAACTTGGGAGTCAGATACTGTGGTAAGAAACTGAATCAGAGAAGCAGTGGAGAAGCAACCA
>CABHPP010131380.1:0-18119 GCA_902168425.1 Peromyscus attwateri | reverse complement strand
CTCTCTCTCTCTCTCTCTCTCTCTCTCTCTCTCTCTCTCTCTCTCATTCCTCCATCCAAAAAAGACTGATACCATCTCTAAGCCCCCCTGTCTACTTCCTGTCTCTCTATCTGTCCTCAGTTCTACAAAACATCTATGGTTAATTTTGGTCAGCTATTTGCCAGCTTAGCCATCTGATTCAAAGCAAATTTTTATTGGCAGTCTTGGGAGCATCAGAATGCAATCAAACTATCACACAACATTTCCTCCTTTTTGGCTAAATAAAAGGGAAGATTTTAACACTGACACAAAAAAAAACTATGTACAAAAACAACAATTATCAGGTAAGAATTACATTTATAATGTCCATTCCATTTGCATTTTGCAAATTTAGAGAAAATTCTCCATTATCTATCTTTTCTTGGTTAATCCAAAGTTTTGTACCTAATTTGCTTTCTATCCTAACTTGCATTACCAACGCAAAACTATTTTTTTAGACCTCAAAACATTTTCGAAGACAAACAATTTAAGCTTTTATGTCTCTCAACATTATATACTTTACTACCTATGTAAGTTTCTTTTCTGAATTTGGTAACAAGGAAAACTGTAAAACTATAATTAGCTAGTCTTCAATTTCCATCAGAGACCCAATAAGGATAAGACATTACTTAAGTAAACAGGAAGTGTAGAACAAACAACTTCCAAAACTTTAGAAATGACAGTAACAGCAGGCTGCCTTGACAGTCACCCAAGGTTTCTCTGTAACATTGGGGCATCCATCTTCAACCTACAGGCCTAGAATATCTGACTGACTTTTCTGTGAAGCAGGAATTTTGAAGGACTGTCATACCATGTCTTGGCAAAGTTTGGTAGTTGCTGTTCAGCGGTTGCTTTTCTTTGTGCCCTCCTCGTCCAGCATACTGTCAGCAGTTGAGGCAAAGGCAGTTTTTTTGCCCAGTGGCTAGCTTTTGCTGCAAAGAAAGCAAACTCCATATGGAGGTTCGTTGATGCCCATCATCCTTTTTTGAAGTAGATTGGTGCTGCCAGGAGCAGACGTATCTCATTGTCATGAAAAGTCTTATGTTATTACAACATCTTAAATGCCATATTCTGCAGGTCTCTGAAGTGTTTGAAGACCACCTGTCTATCTAAAATATATATATGTTTGACCTTGAAAACATAACTAACATGACTACAAGTTTGTTATAGGGGACTAACTACTAACCTGCATTTCTTTATTATCCTCAATAGTTTGTAATAATAACTTTCAAGGACTAGAAATTTACATTACATTGTTAAATGAGCTGCATTGGTACAATACCTTAGACAAGAGTAGAAATAAATGTACAGTATGCTCTAACAAAAATAATCTTAAATTTGAATCAATATACAAAAATCTACAACAATGTAAAATAATTAAGACTAGTAGTTGCTTTTTTAGTTTAAAAGTAGATTCAACAATCTACTGTTTTATTCTATCATTTCCATATTCCCCCTTTTTCCTTTCAGAATGAGATCCCTGAATCTAATCTCCTTTGTTAAGCTTTTTCCTGACCATTGCCAATAACAACTTGCAACTAACCCCACTACCTAAATGATGACAAATATCCATTACCCACTGAATGACCAATAAACACCCACTCCACTTCTTGGGAATGTAGATGTCATGTTCTCTAGACCACTTCCTGTTGTCTGGGGGTAGGGCAACAGCATCTTTAGGGGACCCTGAGTAAATTGAGATACTGGTCAAGTCCTGGGAGAGCTAGCTGTATCATTTGTTGCCAGTTTCTGTGTATTGGGAAAGTGTAGGGCTTATCTGCAGTCCTGGCTGGACTAGTACATGAGGCTGGACAATCTCAGCTAGCTGCCTTAAAACTGTCCCAATCAGTTTGTAGTCCAAAGCTGTTCTTTGGGTTGTGCTTATCAGCTTAGTAGCGTCACCACAATCCAGGTAGAATTGTTGGGGGCCCCATCCTCCTTTTGGAGATATCAAAGGTTGTTGTTAGGAATGGTCATGGTTCACTGCAGAAAACTTAAACATTTTAAATGTCATGTGCAGCAGATCTCTGAGAGGTTAAAGAACCACAATTTAAGTATATCTGGGGTACACAAACTTAATTCTTAGTTACCTGATTTAGACTCAAGTCTGGAATCATGTACAGGAAACTAGATGATACCTTCTTCTAGAATTTGCTAGTACTCTATATGACCATTAAAATCATGACAGAAAGTTTAAATATATATATATATATATTAATCTTATAAATTTTGAGATAATATATATACCTTAAGAAAAGTTTTAAAGAGTCAAAACAAAACCAAAGGATTATGAGAATAGTGGCAATAAAACAGTACCTTAATTTTCCTTTTTCTTCTGCTCCATACCAGGTGGCTATTTTGACATGAAACAGATTTTAGATTTTCCTTTTTTTCTCCATTAATTTTTTTTAATTTAATTAACATTTTTCATTTATTTTGCATACTGACCACACTTTCCCCTCCCTGCTCTCCTCCTGTTTCTTCTCCCCAACTCCCATCTACACCCCTCCCCATTTACTCCTCCTCTGTGTCTCCTTTCAGAAAGGAGTAGGCTCACATGTGCTTGAACAAAACAACACATCAAGTTGAGGTAGGACCAAGCTCCTCCCCCTGCATATAGGCTGGGCAAGGTAATCCAGCTTGGGGAACAGGTTCCCAAAAGCCAGATAAGTGTTATGGATAGGTCCTAATCTCACTACTAGGAGGAACTTTACAAACAGACCAAGCTACACAACTGTCACCCACATGCAGAGGGCCTAGGATGGTTCCAGACAGGCTCCCTGTTGGTACAGAGTTTGTATGCTCCCACAAGCTCAGGTCAGCTGTCTCTGTGTATTCCTCTGTCATTATCTTGACCCCCCTTGCTCATAAAATCCCTCCTCTCTTTCTTCAGCAAAACTCCTGGAGCTTGGCCCAGTGCTTGACTGTGAATCTCTGCATCTGATTCCATCAGTCACTGGACAAAGGCTCTCTGATTATAGTGGATGGGCCTTCTCCACTATTGCTAAGGGTCTTACTTGGGGTTATCTTTGTGGATTCCTGGGAGTTGCCCTGGCAGCAGGTTTCTCCCTAACCCCCAAATACCCTCCCCTCATCAATATGTCTCTTTCATTACTCTCCCCCTCCATCCCACCCCCAATCCACCTCTGGTGCCCAAGCTGCCCAACCCACTCCCTCAAGTTCCCATCCCCCACTGCCCCCAACTCCCACCCCCAGTTCACTCAGGAGATCTCTTTGGATTTTCCTTTAACAAGCATGCTTGGGTTTAGAGAAGGAGAGAGCCATGCTCCAACTCTAAAGCCAGCTTTAATTTTTAGTTAAACTAGGACTACAAAAAGACCATTTACCTGATATGTCTGTAGAGAATAGCAGAAACAAACATTTGGGAAGATTTATGAAATTTTATCCTGTTGGAAATGTGCTATATATTTAGGCCAATTTACTCTTTTTCTTGGGACGTTTTCTCTGGATGATTCATCCTTTTTCTTCAGATGTCTTGTTTGTCCAGTGGTCTTTAGATTCCTTAGTTGGATGCCTTCATTTTCCTGGAAATACAAAAACAAAACCCTACCCCAACCCTAACTTTGGGGAGTTTCTTTTTTGGCAGGTTATATCTGATCAAACAAAAGTCATTTGTTAGTCTTATAAGTTAGTTTAGATTTTTTTAAATAAATATTTTTATTTTATAATTAATTTAATTTTACATGTCAGCCACGGATTCCCCTGTCCTCCCTCTTCCCACCCCCAGCCTTCCCCCCCAAATCCACTCCCCATTCCCACCTCCTCCAAGGAAAGGTCTCCCCTGGGGATTCAGCCCAGCCTGGTGGATTCAGTTGAGGCAGGTCCAGTCCCCTCCTCCCTGCACCAAGGCTGAGCAAAGTGTCTCAGCCTCTTCTAATCAAGAGATTTTTTTTCCTGTTTGAATCTAATCTTTATCAATTTTGATGGTATCCATAGCTTTTTTTTCTCCTGTGGAAACAAAAGAAAAAGCTCTTCCCCTACATAACACATATCTTGGTTTCCATTCTGAGGATAACATTCTTTAAAGTATGCAGTGTGATTTAATTCGGCAGTTTTTCCCACTACACAACTTCTCTCCACAACTGTAGTTCCTTTCTCACTAGCATTTAAAAACATAAAGTTAATAAAGCATTGTGCAATCTATCTCTAGAGGTCTTTATCATCCCTTTCTGTTTATTAAATGTATCTTTTAAACTATGATTATATCTCTTCTATAACTGTTTGTCTTGTAAGATTGTGTGGTATACCTATAATATACTTTATGTTGTAATATGCAAAAAATTGTTTCATTTTACTGGAGAAATATGCTGGAGCATTGTCAGTCTTAATTTGTACAGGTATCCCCATGATGGCCATTACTCCTAATAAATGTATAATTGCAGAATCAGCCTTTTCAGAACTCAAAGCAGTTGCCCATCAAAATCCTGAATATGTTTCTATGGTAAGGTATACTTATTTTAATTTTCCAAATTCTGCAAAATAAAACACATCAATTTACCAAATTTCATTTCTTTGAGTACTCTTTGGATTACTTCCTGAAGGTAGGGGAGTTTGCTTATACAAAGAACAAGTAGGACATTTCCTTATAATTTCCTTGGCTTGTTGCCAAATGATAGAAAAAGCTTTCTTCAAACCCTTGCTATTAATATCATGTTTCTTATGAAATTTTGAGGCTTCTAACACATTTCCTACTGGTAGCTGATCAAGTTCATCAATACCTTGTGCTAGAGGGCCTGGTAGACCCATATGGGATCTGATATGTGTTGTATGCAAGAGATGATTCCTATTTCTGATTATTTTTGTAATTGAATAAATAAAAAAAAGTTAATTCTAAATCATCAGGAATAAGTTCAGTGGGTCCAATGTGTAAAACAACTCTTTCTGCATATTGAGAGTCAGTAACTATATTAAGAGGTTCTGGAAAATCTAATAATACTGTGAGAATAGCATATAATTCTGACTTTTGAACAGGATCATAAAGGCCTTAAACCACTTAAATTTCCTCACTTATAACCTGCCTTTCCTGATTTATTTGCATCAGCATAGAATGTTGGGGCTCCAGAAATTGGTGTTCCCCTACAATGTAAGGAAGGATCCAATTAGTTCTCTTTATAAGCTAAAATCTCTTGCTTTTGGGATATCTGTTGCTAATCTCTCCTAAAAGATTACTGCAAGCTCTTTGTCAATATTCATTTTCTGTCCACAATGAGGAAATTTCAACATTAGTAAAAGGTATCAAAATTTCTGCTAGGTCAATTCCTGATAATTGATGAAATCTTAATTTTCCTTTGAGAATCAATTCAGAAACCTTTTCTACATTGGTATTTAATTTTTAATCTGTTTGTGTGGTAAAAAAACATATTCATTCTAAGATATTATTTTCTCTCTGCATAAGAATTCCTATAGGAGAATGTATAGAAGGTAAAATAACCAGAATACAATCAAGCTCTGGATCCAACTGATCCACATGTGCATCCTGTAATTTCTTTTCTATCAAAGCCAATTCTCTCTCAGCCTCAGTTGATAATTTTCTTGGACTATTTAAGTACTTATCACCTTGTAAAGTTTGAAATAAAGTACTCAGTTCTTGAGTTGTTAATCCAATTGTGGGCTGTAGCCAGTTAATATCTCCCAGCAATTTTTGAAAATCATCAAGACTTGTAATTGATCTCCCTAGATTTGTACTTTCTGTAGTTGAATTTTTTGTAAACCTATCTTATATTCTAGGTTAATTAAAGAATCTCCTCTTTGTATTTTTTCCAGAAGCAATTTATAATCCCCAACAAGGCAAAATTTTCTTTATTTATTCAAACACGTTCTCTAAGGTATCTGCTTCTGAATCAGTTAGTAAGATATCATCTATAAGATGGTAACTTCTAGGTTGAAGAAACTGTTTATGAATTATTTCCAATGGCTGTTGTACAAAATATTGACACAAGGTAGGACTTTTTAACATCCCTTGTGGAAGAATTTTCCACTGATATCTTTTAACAGGTTTGGAATTATTGTAAGTAGGCACTGTGAAGGCAAAATTTTCTCTATCCTGTTCTTGCAAAAGTACAGCAAAAAAGCAGTCTTTTAAATCAATCACTATAATAGACCATCCTTTAGGATATAAAGAAGGCAAGGGAATTCTAAGCTGTAAAGAGCCCATTGGCTGAATCACCTTATTAATAGCTCTTATATCTGTTACCGTTCTCTATTTTCCAGATTTCTTTTTTAATGACCAATACAGGAGAATTCCAAGGAGTGGTCGATTCTTCAATATGTTGAGCATCTAGCTGCTCTTGTACCAGCTATTATAATGAATGTAATTTTTCTGATGTCAAAGGCCATTGTTCCACCCACACAGGTTTGTCAGTTAACCATTTTAAGTGTAAGACTGTTGGTGTCTTTCAAAGATCAGCAGCTGTTGTGCCCTGCTTATATACAACCTGAATGATCAGTTACCTTTCTTGATAATACCTTTTAATATTTTTCTCAGAAGCATATGTTAGTTTATGGTTGTTTCTGAGATTGGACGTTAATCTGGTTATTCCATTGCTGTAACAAATCACATCTCCATAAATTCGTTATTATGTTAGCCACATATGGCTTTAATTTTCCTCTCTGTCCTTCACCAGATGAAGTGTTTATCTAATTATTCTTTAGCAGTAAAAACTCAGGAGTCAGATATCGTGGTAAGAAACTGAATGATCAGAGAAGCGGTGGTGTAGTGACCAGTGTCCCCCTCTTGTTCCTTGATCCCAAAAGGGCCAAGACACTCTCTAAGCCCACTCTACTATTTCTTGTCTCTTTATCCGTCCTCAGTTCTCCAAAACCTCTATGGTTAATTTTGGTCAACTAGTAGCTAGCTCCATCCTCTGATTCAAAGAAAAATTTTATTGGCAGTCTTGAGAGTGTCAGAATGCGATCAAAATATCACACAACAGGGCCTGAGTTTGGATCCCTGGTGTACCCACATACAAAGCTGAGCATGATAGCATATGCCTGTAAGCTAAGCATTGAGGCAGAAATGGGAAGATCCCTGGAGCTTGCTGGTCAGACAGTCTAGAAGAATCAGTAAGCCCCAGGTTCAGTGAGAGACTATCTAAAATAATAAGATGGATAACATTAGAGGAAAACACCATACATGCTTGCACACATGTATACACACACAAACATGCAATACATACACACTCACAGCAAAAAGTAGTGGACAAAGGATGGACACAAAGAGTCAGTTCCTAAAAGCAGTTCAATAACAGACACAGACACACATATGATTACTTGTTAACATAAAGGCAAACATATAATAAGATATAAAATATGATTTATAATTTGGTAAAACCAAAATGATAGCAATAGCTGGGATTGATGATGGTTTGTGCAATGGCCTATCATAATGAAGTGAATGTATAAACATGAAATATGCTCATCATATATTAAATGTATAATGAGATCCTCACTTTGTTAAAAAGAGGATATATATGTATATGTACATACATACATACATATATATATATTCTAGATGTAAATTTACCTTTCAAAAGTGGCTCTTACATTTCCTTTGAAGATTCAAATGGTATGCTCCAAAAGCTTAACATGCTCTGCTAGAATTTTATTTATTCCTAAATCCAAGAACTTATAACAAAGACTGTATGTGGCCCCCAAAGCCAAAGCTGTATACCATGTGGCTCTACATGGTGTTGGCTGGATTGTAATCCTGGAGGACAGGGATAGGTTTTAAATGCTTAGAGTTATGGCTGCTAATCACCAACAAAAAAAACCTAGTGTTTTTCATGTAGTATAGAATATATATTTGGAGAAAATTCTGTGTGAGGTGATTATTATTATAAACATTTTGGTGTTTACATTTTTTGCAACTTTACCTATATTACATGCTTCATTTTATGATTAAGTAGATGCATGCAGCACTTTTATAATCTGATCCACCAAGTGTTGTAGATGAGCTTATAAGCAAGGCTATGGAAAACAGTTTCCATGGTAGAAATCCACAGTCTGAAGTGCAGAATAAGATGGAGAACATGGTTATCCTTTGGTCTGTTGCTGTTCTCATTTGCTGCTGTGGAAACACAAGATTTCCAGTACAAAGTGTCACTCGATATATGGCTCAGGGAACGAACCTTTTGGGCTAGAGCCAGCAATTACCTCGCTGATAGCAAAGGCCTGTACATGTTGCAGCTCTTACCCTGGAAAGAGTTCAACCTGACAGAGGAAATGTGCTTAAAAATAATGCATCTGTTTTAGAGATTCAGAGACATGGACATCTCTGCATTGCTATTCTCTTCTTAGTTTAGGCTTTGCTTACACATCAGAAATAGCACAAGGAAAGGGGCGCCTTGCCCTTTTCTTAACAGAATTACCTTTATTATTTTTGGCCTCAGCTTGAACATTTCTCAGTCATTGACAATCAGATTTAATTTGTGAGCTGATTGCAGCATAGTGGAGGAAAATTAAAAGTGGTGACTGCATTACCCTTTGGTCTTCTGTGTGAACGGCTGAGGTCTAGATTTGAGTCTAATTAAAAGCAGACAGGAATTGCTGAGGTGAAAGTAAAAGAGAAATAAGAATTTGTCTTTATCATCAGTGGAGCATACTTGTGAGGGCCTGTGCTTAGTGAGGAGTGAGGAAGCAGATGTGCCATGACACAATCAGCTAACGTTTTCTATAAAGAATCCAATGGAACATTTCCCCAGCGGTGCAGACCACACTTCTGTTGCAATTATTCAACTCTGCCAATGCATTTTGTGAGAAGTCATAGACGATAGTCAATGAAAGAGTATGGCTGTGCTCCAGTGAGCTTTATTTGCAAGCATAAGCTATAGCCTTTCTTCACCAAATGGGTGTGTGAGGCTGCTTCACATTAATATGATGAAATATCTGGAACTCAACTTATGAAATAAAGAGAGGTTTATTTTGGTTCATAGTTCTGGAGTTTCAAGTGTAAGGTTGAGTGATCCCATTGCTTTGGATCTCTGGTAATGTTAACATATCATAGCAAGAATGCATGTAGGAATCACAATCGAGACAGTGAGGAAAAGACTGGGGGTGTCCCCTTCAAGGTATGTACCCAACGATTCAAGGACATTGCCACTAGGCCCCACTTTTTCAAGATCCATGGTATCTCCCAATATTATCATTTTGGGGACCAAACATTTATTTATGTACCTTTGGGACACACTCAGTGAAACCACAGCACCAAGTCTACACAGCTCAATCTGCGTTTTGGCCAGGGCATAGTTCTTCTGTCTTTTCCTTCTGTCAGTGCATGTATGAAGATTTCTGTGTCTACAACCCATCTGAAAAAGGTGTCCAGGTAAGAAAGATAATGTTAAGACTCTGCTAAGGCCTTTGGTTTGGTATAAAGTTAAAGTTATAACTCATAGAGGACTGATGAGCATGGAGGTGGATGCTTTATTTTCTAAGAATTAACTGGAAAAATTCAAAACTATTATCTATAGGCCTAAAGTAAATAGGGTGACAGTTTTCTCCAAGATAGTATGTGGCCCCATTCTTATTCTTAGCAAAGAATTGGTTCACATCTGGTTATTTTCTCTGAGTAAACTTGATGTCAATCATCTGTGCATGTTTTTTTTTGTCATGGATTATTTACTAATGTCCTGGGAAGTTTTTCTAATGTAAATATACCCATGATAACATTTAATTTTATTTTTCTGAGAGGAAATTGGAGTAATTAAGTGCAGTGGTTTTTTAGCATTCATTTTAACACTAATAGATGTTCAAACACATGCTGAAATGACAATTCTGGAACACTGCAAGGAAGCATAGTTGGATAAACAGGATGGCTTAGATATATACTTCAAACTTACCCCAACATTACATGCCATTTAGATCCATATTTAAACACCAATGTTTACAAAAAAGGAAGGATCAATTATGTAATAAATGGGGATGGGAAAACTGAATTTGGAGAAAACAATTTGGAAGAATTTGGAAAAAAATCAGTTTATTACTTTACCTCACACCATCCATTCAATAAATGCCAGAAGATGGAGTTGAAATTAGACATTGTAATAGAATAAACTACAGAATAAAATTTGACTGATTATTTAAAAGACCTGAATAGGAAATGATTTTCAGTATATAAAAACAAGAGAAAAAAGCCCAAATGGAAATAATTTATAAATTTATAAATCTACATCAACCTAGAGCTCGTATTTGTAAATGTTTCTATAAGTGACTTATAAAACTTAAAATTGTTTCTGCCAGAGTGACAGACTTTGGAGCACTCAGTTCTGATGAGTGCAGAGGACTGGATATCTTCATCAAAGCCCACCGGAATCTCAGGGATCTATGGAAGAGGAGGAGAAAGGATTGTAAACACTTCTGGACATAACAGGATCGAACCCATGAGCTCACAGAGATTGTGCCCGCATGCACGGTGCCTGTACAAATTCAAGCTAGATGGGTTGCAACACTGAAGGTAGAAAGTGGGCACTGGATCCCATCCCTAGCCAAGAAACTATCCCCAACTTATATCTGCTCAAAAAGAAAAAGTGAAGTGGACTCTCACTGGGGATATTATATTACATATATATTAGTCACTGGGGATATTAGCCATACCTCAGGGCAGGCCCCATGCCCAGGAGTAGTTGGTCAACACAAAACAAACTCAATGGAATATGGTGATATTTTATTTGTGCTGAAAATGTGATTTTATTTGTATGTTAATAAATAAAGTTGCCTAGGGATCAGAGCTAAGAGCAAGCCATTTAGCAGAAGTCCGGCAGTGGTGGCACATGCCCTTAATCTGATCACATGGCAGGCAGAGTCTCTATGTGTTCAAGAACATAGGCAAGTGGTGACCTGAACCTTTAATCCCAGTACCAACCATAGAGACCTGGAGGTCTGTATAGACAGGCAGTAATGAAGAAATCATATGGTTGCGTTTAGAGCCAATGAGAAGGTAGAATAGAAAGGCAATAAAGGGGCTGGAGAGATGGCTCAGTGGTTAAGAGCACTGACTGCTCTTCCAAAGGATCCGGGTTCAATTCCCAGCACCCAAATGGCAGCTGACAACTGTCTGCAGCTCCAGTTCCAGAGGATCTGATGCCCTCATACAGCCATACATGCAGGCAAAACACCAATGTATGCGAAATAAATATAAATAAATTAAAGAAAGGCAATAAAAAGACAGGTCACACAGGAGAAGGTCTCTCTCTCTCAGGGGAAGGATGGCAGCGAGTGGTAAGCTAAAGGCTATTTGCTAGTGCTCTGATCTCTTGGGCATTTAACTCTGTATTTGCCTCTGTGTTTCTTATTTAATAAGACTGTTTAGAATTTCATCTACAATGGTATTTTTGTAGAATTTCTGTCTCATTTTCATTTATTTGGGCATTTTTTTGTATTTTGCTTATTTATTTTGATTTTGTTATTTTTGTGTTTCTTGTTGTTTTGACTTTGTTTTTTTAATTTAATTTTTACATAATATTTTTATTGATTATTTGGCAATTTCACATCATGAACCCTGATCATACTCACTTTCCAGTCATCCTGGGTCTATCCCCTCCCCACTCCTGTGACCTTCCCCTCCCCCCCAAAAAGAAGAAAAAAACCAAGTCCAATTTGTATTGCCCATATACTCACCAGAGCATGGTCAAACTCCCAGTGGCCAGCCCCTTAAAGAAAACTGAGTCCTTCCTTACCCACCCCCGAGAAACAATCAACTGTGAAGAGCTACACTTTAGCATCCTTCTCACAATTTTTAAGAGTTCTCTTCAATGGCTTTCTGTCTAGGCTATTTGAGAGAAAGGTTGGGGGGGAACATAAAGTTGGGTGGGAAGGGAGATGAGGATCTAGAAGGAGTTGGAGGAATGAATCAAAATGAATCAAAATATATTGTATGAAAAATTTAAAAAAGAGCTTCAAATTGTTTCTGCAACTGAACACATTATAGCAAAATTAAAATACCAGAAATATAGGAAAGTATTTGTCAAGAATAATACGGCATAATATGCCTATATCTAAAGAACTCACATGAACTTGAACAAAGAAACAGCCACAACTTTTGCAACAAATGGGAAAGGGTACTCAAGAGAAAATTCACAAATAAAGAAGCAAATGGTCTATCAGAAATGCATAATAAAATATGACACTTGGTTCCATCTGTCAAATTATTGACAGGTCTAGTTGTTCAGTTCTGGAAATTTAGGAGTAATGTGTGTAAAGGAAGTAAGCAGAAATCAGAAATCTAATCAGACAAATGCAATCCACTGACTGTTTCTAAATGGTTGAAAAACAAAGTCTATTTCTTGACATGTGAAAATGATATGTATGCATAGTGCCTTGAATTTCTGTCACAGGTTTAGCAGCAGATTTGAGTCCTCTGAAAAAGATAACAGGGTGCACAAAGCCTTAAATATTTCTGATTTGGTTCTATTTTTTTCCTGGATCTCACTCTGTAGACCAGGCTGGCCTCGAACTCACAGAGATCCACCTGCGTCTGCCTCCTGAATGCTGGGATTAAAGGCGTGCGCCACTACTGCCCCTGCAGTTCTTTTATTTTCATACAAAATTTCTCCTTACTGATGGTATAATAAATAGTATTATATAACATAAACAATATTTGTATTTTGCTAAAATGACATTTCAAATAATTTATAACAATATAGGAAAATACTTAACAGCCTGTTAAGTGAAAAATATCTCAAGCTCAACCATTTGTACTAGGATTTCCCAATAATAATTATTATTATTCTGTTGGGTCCTAATAGAATTCACACACTGATGAAAATTGAGTTCAAAAAGTTATGCAGGAGAGATGGCTCAGGTGAAGTGCCTGTTGTACAAGTGCATATCTGAGTTTGGATCACCAGGACTCACATAAAAAGTTGGGTGTGGAAGTACATGCCTGCAATCCTAGGGCTGGAGAGGTAGAGATAGCATTCCCAGAACCAACCAGTCTCCAGAACCAACCAGTCTGGCCAAAACCAATAATGAGCTTGAGATTCAGTGAGAGACCTTGTCTTATTCTATTGGGCATGATAAATTTAATTCAATAGTTATATACATTTCGATTGGCTTTCAAAGTTATAAATTTATAAACTCAAGTTCCATTTGCTTTTGGGATACCATCTTACAAGGACTCCAATTTGCAGTAAGGCTCGTTAAGGAAGGGAATGGCTCAGTTGCCTTTAGCCTACTGGCTATGGGTGGGTTAGAACTTCTGTTGGTCTTTTGTGTCGAACACACAGATTGCAAGCCCAGCGCCACTTTGAGATCTTTGGCAGCAGTTAACTCTGCAGCTCATACACGATTGAGCCTGTATGATAATGAGTATTCAGAGACAGGTAATTCCTGGGGGGCAGTCACCAACCTAAGACAGAGCACCTGTGTGGCCTGGGCAGGTGTCTCCATGATGGGTAAGGTGACCTGCTGATGTACCATGCAACCTAAGTCAGAAGCTCATTTTTTTAGTAAAAGGGGGGACCTGTAGGGCCCTGACCTACGATTTGGGTAACTGCTGCCTTGTTTGCTGACCTTGACCTTGATATCCTCCCTATGATAATTCCCTGCCCGGTTCCACCCTCCTGAATGCTTAAGGGAAGTTCCTTGTCTGTGTATCCTGCATATTGGGCGTTAACAGCTTAGATGCAAGATTGTAAAAACATCTGTACCGAACTTCTGCCCTCCGGGGTTCTCCCATTGTGCTGTAAGCCTGTATTTAAGACCTCCTCCCTCCTTCAATAAACGGCATTTGGCATTTAAAAAAAAAAGTATTTTTGCAAATTTGCTTTACTGTTTAAAGATGCAAAATTATAAAATTAAAAAAATGAAAAAAAGTCAGAGAAGCTGGGCATGATAGTGCATGCATTTAGTGCAAAGGCAGGCAGATTTCTGTGAGTTCGAGGCTAGCCTTGTCTACATATCCAGTTCCAGGACAGCTAAGGCTACACAGAGAAACCCTCAAAAAACAAAAACAAACAAACAAAAAAACAAAACAAAACAAAACCCAAAACCTCCACTTCAGTGTGTGGTGATATTTTATTTCTATGTTAATAAATAAAGTTGCCAGGTGGCGGCGGCAGCAGCAGCGGCAGCAGCAGCAGTGGTGGGGCACGCCTTTAATCCCAGTACTTGGGAGGCAGAGGCAGGTGGATCTCTGTGAGTTTGAGGCCAGCTGGGTCTACAGAATGAGATCCAGGACAGCCTCCAAAGCTACACAGAGAAAACCTGTCTCAAAAAACAAACAAACAAACTAACTAACTAACTAACTAACTAAATAAATAAATAAATAAAGTTTGCCTGGAGATCAGAGGAAATACCAAGCCATTTTAAGTAAACACAAAAGTCAGGCAGTGGTAGCACACACCCTTACCTTAATCCGATCACTTGGCAGGCAGGGTCTCTGTGTGTTCAAGGCCATACTAGGGAACAGAGCCAAGTGTGGTGACACATGCCTTTAATCCCAGTACCAGCCATAGAGACCTGGAAGTCTGTACAGACAGTCAGTGACAAGGAAGTGCGGTAGCTGGGCTAAGAGTCAATAAGAGGGCAGAACAGCAAGGCAATAAAGGCGCAGGTAGACAGAAAGTAACTCACTTTGGAAGCTGTGACGTGGTGAGGTAGGTTAGTTGGTGGCTATTCCTATTTCCCTGATCTCTAAGGCTTTCACCCCTATTTTTTTTTCTTTTTTGGTTTTTTGAGACAGGGTTTCTCTGTGTAGCTTCGCACCTTTCCTGGAACTCACTCTGTAGCCCAGGCTGGCCTCAAACTCACAGAAATCCACCTGCTGCTGCCTCCCAAGTGCTGGGATTAAAGGCGTGTGCCACCACCGCCCGGCTTCGCCCCTATTTTTGACTCAGTGTTTTTTATTTAATAAGACCACTTAGAAATTCATCTACATATGTATACACAGAAAAAGGCTTATACGGAGGCACACACACACACACACACACACACACACACACACACACACTATACAAGACTTCTTAGAGCTTTTACTGTGCTATTTTGCAGTGTGAATGAATCTCTAAGGGGGAGAATGTGGCATGCTGTTTTTACATTCTTTGTCCATGGAACCCAATGGGCCATGAAGCATGATTTCACTAGGATACACTGATAGAGAACTACCTGTTATTTTAAATATACCATATGTACACATGTACAACAAAGAATGTGATAGAAAATGAGTCAATGTGAACATGACTTCTCAGTAATCAATAATAGATAACATTTTGGGGTTGTATGTTTCAGTATTTTCTAGAACAGGCATGACTTAATCCTTCAATTCTAAAAAAAATGTTCATTAGGAAGGAAAATATAGTTACGTCTCTTAAAAAAAGAAACTTGTAATCTGTCTTCTACTTTTCGATTTCTATATGTTCATACATACATATCCATATATTTAGGTACATGCAATTTAAAACAGCTTATAGCATAGGACACATTTCTGTATTTACTCATTTAGTTTTTTTGAGACAGGGTCTCATGTAGTCCAGGCTGGCCTCAAGTTTTCTGTGTAGCAGAGGATGACCTTGAATGCCTGTCCTCCTTGCCTCTACCTCCCGAGAGCTAGGATGCAGGTGAGCACCACCATGGCTGCTTTATATAGTTTCAGAGATTGAACCCAAGGCTTCATGCATGCTAGGCAAGCCCTTCACTAGCTACTACTCCCACAGATCTCTTGTAGTCTATGAAGTCCTTCACTGTTTATGAACTCAAGGCTCTTCATGTTGATTTTGTACCAGGGCCCCCAAGATTAAGAAGTTGGAGCCAGGCGGTGCTGGTGCACACCTTTAATTAATCTCAGCACTTGGCTGGGGGTGGGGAGGTAATGGAGGGGCAGAGGCAGGAGGATCTCTGTGAGTTCAAGGTCAGCCTGGTCTCAAAAACCAAAAGAAAGAAAAAGAAGTTGGATTTGCTTGGAGGGCTTGGCTTGTTCACACCGGGCATAGAGAATTTGTGCAGCCAATGGGGTGTTTGTGCTTCTTGAGTTGGAGTTTCCTGTCCCGTCTTCTGTATGACCATTTTGACTTGAATCCAGCCTTGTAGTTTGCTCCCTTAATCTGAAAAACCCTGTCTTTCCTGGCTCTCTGTCAATGTCATAGCATTTTTGTGTGGATTTTTTTTTGCCTGGGCAACTTTGATTTCTGTTTTAAAAACAAATCAATTGGAAAACTTGCTTACCTGTGGGCTAGACAAACTGCTCTGCTAATTTATGTCAGAAAAATTTCCTAGTGGTGGCTGTTGCCTCAGCAGCTATGCATATCCTATTTATTAAACAAGTTTAAAGGAAAAGAAAAACTGCTCTGTTTTGCTCCCAAGGTTGGTTAATTGGCTCATGCTGTTATCAGGGCTGAACTGTGAATTATAACTCCCCTCCTGATGGGATGATATTAATTTTTCTGCAGACATGGGAACATTTGGCTTAACAGTATGATTTTAAAACCAGAGAGCACTGCTTGGCCAAATAACCAGAGTAGTGCTCACTAGCCTGGATGGTGGCAAAGCCACATTATTTACATTGTTCCAGAAAGCACTTGATAAAATTGTCCTGTGGCGGGGGTGGGGGTGGGGGTTCAGTCAAGCAAGGATTCCTCCATTGGCTTCATTTCACCAATAGAAATTGTGAAAGCAAAGATCTGGATTGAGCTATTCTGCTTTAATTTTTGTCCTGGTAATATAGCCACTGGTTGTCCAATACTGTTGGGCAAAGTCACACTTGAAATTAGTTCACAGATTCAGTGACAAGAACTCAGAGTAGAGTGGGCTAGGCAGGAGACAGGAGAGGGCAGTGAGGCAAGCCTTCTTGGATGTTGGAGTGGGATGAACATATTTTGAATGTGGGAAGGACTTGAGTTTGGGGAGTCCAAGGAGTGCACTGAATTGGATCCTCTTTACTAATATGTTGAAGTCTTAACCCACATACCCCGTGGGTGTGATATTTGGAAATAGAGCCTTTACAGATATAGACAAGTTAAGATGAAGCCATATTACATTAACATGGGTTCTACTCCAAAGACCAAATCCTCCAGAGATGAAGGAAATCGACACAGACCCAGGGGAGAGCCGTGTAATGACACAGGCAGAGACTGGAGTGATGCACAGACAAGTAAGGGAATGGCAAAGGTTGCTGGCAACCATCGAAAGCTAGAAATGATGATAGATATTCTCCCAGAGACTGTCAAGGGAACGGCTCTGCTTTGTGACACACTGACTTCTGACTTCCAGTCTCCAGAAATGTGACATTAAAGTTTCCATGTTTGGGATATTTTGTTACAGCAGTGTGAGGAAACTTTATATTGGAGGCCCATACATTGTAATTGAGGATAAAGATAAATGAGAGACAAAATACCTGTCTTTGTAAAATACAGAGCATCTTTTGAACAATGATTGTTATGCCCAGATCTTGGGGACCCCCAAAAGACTACCATGGAGACCGAATTCTGTATGTAAAAGCAAAGAGCCTTTATTTTTCAAGCTCCGGGGCTTGGTCTGTCTGTCTAACACAGCAGTGAGAGCAGAGAACCCTGAGCTCAGGTGGGGTGGGGTTTTTATCATAGCAGACATTGGGGTGAGGGGATTTCCAGGGTTCAGGACCCTAATTGGCTGACAATTGTCTAGGGATATCTTGGTAAGAAGGGGAAATAGGTATGTACTAGACTCAAGGACATCTGCCCACCTTATCTAATGGTTGGAATGTTTGGGACGTTAGGTACTTCCCCATCCCTGGGTGGATCCCTGGGTGGTGTCAGCTTAAGGCTTTTCCTGGATCTGGGTGTTACCTGCCAGGAAGCCTGTCACAGAAGCTGTGTCTAGGCCCCTAAGCCTGTCATGGCAGGTGTGTGGTCAAGATGTTTTGGGGTCCCTGTTTGGGGTCCCAGTGATCACTTTAATTTTTGTTCTCAGATTATATTTATTGTAGAATAAAAATAAAAATAAGAAAAACTCAGGCTGGTGAGATGGCCCAATGGGTAAAGGCACTTGCTCTGTAAGTCTGGTGACATGAGTTCAATCCCCAGAATCCACATAAAGGGGAAAGGAGAGAATCAACTCCTCAAAGCTGTCTCTGATCTCCACATGCATGGCATGGCATGTATATCCCCACATATCTC